>VZTL01023024.1:0-11182 GCA_013400535.1 Scopus umbretta
TAATGTCCTTCAAGTAAATAGGACCTCACTCTGAACCAGGAAAGCAGCTATAATTCTTTCCAAGGACCTGTCATCTAACTGGAATACCATGGGAAACTTTATGACTTCTTCCCCTCTGTTTTATCTGCCATGGTACATATAGAAGTCATCCATAATGTCACAGATTGTTTTTATTTCCTCCTACCACATTGCTGGCTCTTTTTCCTCTCATGTCAAATACAGTTAGATTATACCCAGCATTCAATGTCCCTGCTAAAAACTTTCAGATATGGCTACATTTGGAAGAAAGTTATAAAGCGTGGACAGAATGAGTTACCGATATTTTATTCTTCTAAAGAGTCACTTGAAACTAAGAGAATGTCCAGTAGATTTCAATACTGGGAGAAATGATCACTAAAGGGTCCTGCAAATAGCTTTCATTGTGGATACATACTACACAAATGTGCCTTAAGGAAAACAAAAAGTCTGTCTATGGTAAATAAATTAATTCATTTTTCCTTCTGTTTCTTCACCACATTACCTAATTCATTCCTAGAGAATATCTTAAGGAATCAGCATTTCTGCTAATTATTTCACAGAAGACAATAGTTCAGAGTTCTCACTACCAACAGGTAAGTGTAGACCCAGCACCTACATTTAGGAGAAAAAAATGGTTCTTATTACTGGTTATAAATGCCCATGACTGAAGTTTTGGATACTGGTTCACACACTGGAAGATACGCAGGACAGGTTGGATTAGCATAAATTAAAAAATAAAAAAACGTAACTTCTTTCCAAGCTGTTCCTTTAGTCTATAGTCAGTGGATACACTTCTAGAAGACAATTCATTCTACCGGCCTTAAATTGCTGTCCCTGGATGGAAAGAATCTCTGCCTGAAAATGTACATCTTATGTTACCAAACACACAGGAAGACCAGACTAGTCATCCTAAAGTAAGGCAAACTCCACCATACTCTACATACTCTGCCGTTGTTCTTCTGCTCTATGGCATCTGCTCCCAAGAGAGAGAGTCACAACTGTCTGTGAAAACCTCTACTAGATTCTCCATTGGACCACTAATAAACAACGTCTAACTGGGCATTATAGAGCACTTACTGCTTTTGGGATTCGGGTGACAGTGGTAATTCAGACCCTACTATAAACTTGAAGAGAAAGGGAGTCTCTTTTGTTCTATTCGCACAACACATCATGCTGTGGGGACATTGTTGAGGATCAGGGTCCCCTTTTACTCCGTTGTCCCTCCAAGCTCCGGGTCTCAGAGAATCCACACAGTCTCTGTGCAGAACATGACACAGAAAACTTACAGATCAGCAACATAAGAGACCTCACCATTTTCTCCTGTGACGAACAAAAGGTTCCACATCCAAGTAGGGAATGCATTTCAGCTTCAGGAGGGAACTGTACAGGGATGCACTGAACAAGTCACCAACCATCTTGGCCACCATGACAGCCAGCATTATCAGTAGCAAGGACTGGACATCATTTGTGATCTCTACCTAAGGAGAAAACAGAACAAAGGACTTTCTATTTTTTTCATATACCTGGAGACGATGGCAATGGTTCCACAGGACTACCTACTTCTTTCACGAGGGAACAGGAAGCAATTCAGTCTGCTAAAAGTAGAGGGGCGCTCCCCCTTCTTTCCCAGGGATAGGTAATCAATCAACACTTCCACCAGAGAGTCTTGGCTGATGCAGTGACAGCTCCCCCTCCCGTTCCTATCAGCTTGAAGCACTGCACTTACATTAAAACTCACATCTGATTCCCATCTTTCAGGTGGCTTGTGATAATTTTGAAGTACGAGAGGAGGGTAAGTACAGATGGAGTAGCCATATTGCTTAAAATAGCTTGGCATTGTGACAAATATTAAAAAATGCAAACAAATCCAAATATTTTTTCTTTCTTGCTGAGCTCAGGAGATATAAAATTGTTTTCCCATACTGCTGCTTCCTGACAGAACAAGCTCCTTGTACAAACATTGTCTTGAAGGATGCCAGAAAAAGGAACAAGAAGCTTTCAACAGAAGTCCAGCTCAGGAGATCAAGCAGCAGGAACGTCACACAGTTTACCACACTGAAGAACGTTCAGCAGTACAAGGCGTAGTGCAGGCATCCTTGTGCCCGTAATCACAAATCTATGAATGTGGCACTGCAGCACTGGTTGTAGAGAAACATATGCTTAAAGTATGGCATCTCACCTAAACGTCTTTCTCAAGTATATTTGCACTTTCTCCCTGTGTAGTGAGGGTATGGTCAGATAAGTGTCAAAGTATGTAGCATGTTTTAATACTTTATCCCCCTTCAGCTATTATTTTGCCTCCACGGTTGGACACAGCCACCATAACAGTACTGTTAGTTCACTGCAGCGCAAAGATAGACTGAGTTCACTTGACCTACTACTGCAAATGTCTAACAGCTGTGGTGGCAGTGACTTAACAAAGCTCATCAGTACAACTGCCTTTGAATAAAGGATTCAGAGTGAATCCTTGTACACAAAGTAGAGAGTAATGTGAATGCATTTAATACTGTTTGTGCCCAACTCACAATAAAGTCAAATATTTTTCATGGTGCAAGTGACTGCAGTGAAATATTCTCTTTATGCTACCTTAATAAGATTTTTCAGTAAAAACTATCTCCTTTCACTTCCAAATATTTCTCCTACCATTGCATCCTATTAAAAAGGGATATTCATTAGCAATTACCCTGGTATTAAATATGCAAACTTTCTTCATAACACTAAGAGGCTTTTGGCCAGAAACTTCTCTCTGATTCAAAGTGAATTGCAGCACATTGCCATTTAATAGACCTCATTAGCTAGAGATTGTTAAGTACTTCAAGAATCTACATTCAAAGAATGCCAATAAACACATTTCTGCCTGATAAGCTGTAGCAACTTTATCCAGGCTTATACTTTCACCCTCCTTCTGTCTCTGTTCTGGATTTGGAAAGATAACATCCAGGATGATTTACAGTATATCCCAACAAGGGACTCATATGGCATGGTCAGCAGTGTATGACAGGGTCATGCAACTGTCCTTTCTGCTCGGACATAGCCAGGGGTTTCTAACAACACCGCAGCATTCTTTGAATGTCTCTTTAAACCTAGTATCCAACTGTTTTATTTAAAAACACCAGGAACATGTCAGTTGAAAGGAAAACAGCAACTGTGGGATTTTAAGAATTGCTTCATCATATCTGCTACAACTCATTCACACAGATGGAGACTCCTTTGTTGTGGATTCCTTTTAAGGTTTTTTTTTAAGTATCTTGCTACGGGGAACTCTTCTGGAATAAAACCAGCATTAAAAATTAATAAAAACCCCACTCTAAAAAGCTATAAAAAGCACTCTGAAACTCCAAATTTAAAAACTCTTGAAACTCAAACTCTAAAAAACACTCTCAAGTGATTGCTTTTAACCTATACAGAGTATCTCCAGAACAGCAAGAACCAGAGCCTGGCTTTTCAGGCTCCCCTCCTTGTTTTTCATCCCATTTTATCCCTTTCTCCTACCCTCCCATCCTCCAGTGGGAATAGTCAAGCTGGCCTGGCCTGGGCCCTCATCCTTTATTGTCGCAAACATTCAGCAGCATTTTACATCTGCTATTGAGAAACTCTGAGGCTTGCGCTGATTTTCCCCAGCCCTGCAGCCCTCCTGAGTGCTGGGATCTGCCGGGGGAAAGGGGTGGCTCCTCTCTCCAAGAGCACACTGAACGCTTGGAGCAAGTGCCTCTAGGTTCAGCGTCGGACTCCACTTCCTCCAAGAGTTAACGCCTGCCGAGTAGAAATGCTGTTTTGGCAAGCGTAGTATGGCTGAGGTCATTAAAGGCAGACATGTTAAAAGCATTTTGAGCAATATCTTTTGTACATAAGTAAATTTAAACTTTGGCCAAAATAGAGCTGAAAGAGTTGTCCTGAACTCTTACTACAAATGGAAACTAGAGAGGCAAATTTTGTGATATGAAATTTTCTTGGAAATAGACAATACTAGAGCAAAAACATGAAGCAACTCCGCAGATGGCTTAGAAATCAATGATACATTTGAAGCATGAGTATGAAAAACAAATACAATAATTTATAAAATTTCAAGAAAATTTTGCATGAAAATTTAACCCATTTTGTGACCTTAAGATAAGGTGAAGCTGTCCACTAACTATAGATCAAGTTATTTGTGAAGCCCAGCCTAAAGCAAAAGTTTTATTAAAAAATTGACTTGATTTCACATCCAAGTATTTGGAGAGCTAGAGAAAACCTTATTTCCTTCTTGCTGGTGGAGAACATTTATTAGCTATAAAAGTTTATCAAATACAAGAACAAACTCCAGAAATCAGATAAGAAATGCTGGGGAAGGGAAACACAAAGAAAGATTCTTACACAAAAGATGTAGTCACTCATATAAGCAAAATTATGCTGCTCTTAGCACCGAAGAAAAAGGGAGAATTCATCAAAACCTGCAGCTAAAACCTAAGTCCCTTAATGACAAGGATGACGGCAATGCAGCAGCAAAGTTCTCCTCAGGGTATCTTGATAAAAATCAAAGAAGCGCAAGTTAATCCAAGACCTGTGATAGATTTAAGTCATCTTATATAAACATACGGGGACACACACACACAAACCTACACACACACATATACATGCTCTTCATAAAGCTTTATTAGCATTCCCTGCTTAGAGAAAGGGCCATCTGCTCCCTGCAGAGAGAGACAAAGTGCAGAGCCTCAGGACTCAGCTGCATGAGGAAGTTAGCACTCGGAGAGCTTGGGTGTGAATTTACTGCGTATTAGCTACTCTGCACTAACTGCCCATTTGGGTACTTTTGGCGCTTGGGAAGTGAAAAACAACATACTTCACCTTCAAAAAGGAGCCTGCCTAACTCAGGCGAAAGAACTCTTATGGCTAACTGGCACAAAAGCGCTCTTAGTAGGTACTAGAGGCATCCACCCAGGAAATTAGTGCCAAGTAACTACCAGGCTGTAAATTCATGCTGAAGCTCCCTGTGTGTTAATTCTCCCAGCAGACAGGACCTTGTAAGCCCAGAACAGCAGCCAAGCAAGCCCAGCCACAGCCCAGCACCATCAGGAGCCCATGTGGTCCAAAGCTGGAAGGTTATGCAGCCTCCCCTTTAAAAATACCTATCTGTTCAAACCAGTTCCTAAAGAATCTAAGAAAGGAACAAAGGATACAGAGTATTACAGAGGGAGAGATAAAATAAAGGTGACAAAAGCAGAGAAAGGAAGGGGCGAAGTTGGGGGCAGCCACCAAACTCCTACAACTATTCAACCATTAAACGTGATGTTTTATTTACTGATATTCATTCCAAGCCTGCATTTTAGGGGTTGCTTTTTAGGATGTAATTTAGTCTCTGTGCATATTGCCAGAATATTTTTTTTTTCCCTTTTGATCCTATGGGTGCGGCAGACTGTGCCAAAAATGTCTTTGCCTAGGGCACCCGTCTATGCAAAGCCAGCAGCGCTAATAGGCGCTGGAAGCACTCAGCACTGACACTTCATACATCAGCAGCCTAGTAAATTGCACCTATTTTTTTTCAATATTCTCTCTATATACAAAATGTTGAAAAATGTCGTTTTACACACACACAGACCACAATTAATTTATTAGTGCAGTTATTCAAACCTCTTTAAATATCTTCTTTGTCACCGGAGGCACTTTTCACCAACCCCCATGGTCCTGAGTTTCTCAGGCCTCCACATCATTATAATCTATTAGGCACCTTCATGTTAGCTCTGTTTTATTATATAACACATAATTATGCATTTCATTAACAGCATCACCAGGCATGGTACATCAAAGGGAGAAAGGCAGCTGCCCAGGAAATTCAAAAAGATGCAGTTTACTTAAAGCTCACTGTTAAAAACACTCCCCCACTTTTCAATCAAATTGTGGTTAACAGGTTTCAAAGGTTTTACTCCAGCTCAGAGAACAGAGTCCAAACAACCTCGTTAGACGCAAGGCTGCTGATACAGTGAATATTCCCTGAACCCTTGATATTGCCAATAATGTAAAAGAAAAGATCATCAGCCAGCTACATAGTACAAATCAATTTTCTTCTGCTGAAAACCCACTTAGCAAGAGAGCTCTCTTGCTACTTGCAGCCCACAATGACAAATGCAGAAGAGAGGACCTATCAAAAAGAGAAAAAAAAAAAAAGTTGTAGACAAATTCATTTTTCAAGATTTATTCAAATAGAATAGCTGCCTGGCAAAGTGAACAAACAAAAGACAAAATCTCCTTCCTACCTGTGATATAAAGATCATCTTCCTTGGTAGAAGCAAACTCTCCAAAAAAAAATTATTTTTGTCATTCTTCACAAGGTTACACACACATAACTGAAAGGCCTGGAATTTGGAAAATATTGGGGAAAAAACAGGAGCTGCTGGACAAAGGTACAAGACAGTAATGTCTGATAGCTAGTTTAAAAAAGGGGTGGATGGGAAGGGACATGAAGTCTTGGTACTACCAACCAAATCCAATAGTTTCAGAGTTGAGGCCCCAGCTGGCACAAAACACCAGCTCTGGGCACAGTTTCCCAGTCTCCATGCCACCAGATTTTGTGGAAGAGTACACACTCCCCCAGGAAAGCACCTTTCATTTCTCTCACATACAACCAGAACTTCTCTCATTTGAAGTTTTTGCTACTATTAATTAAAGACACCACGAAAAATTCGTTCATGGTCAACAGAACATTTCCAAAGGGTGGAGGGCTTATAGCCAGAAGAAAATTTTGACCTTTTTTTTTCTTGGAGCAAATACCAACAAGGTTTCAAGCTGATCACTTGACGTAAAGAAAGGAGAGAACAGTTCCCTATTCACAGCAGTAAAAGAGCTCTTCGTGCAGCTTTCTTGAGAATAGGAGTTTATAGAAATAATGTCTCCTGGTATTAAGTTATTTGTATCGTCACAGCCATTTCCTAAACAATGCCAATCTGCAATTCAATTTCCTTAATCTCTGGGTTATGATCTGCTGGCCCTTAGCAACCTGTGTGTTGAACACTTGGGTCACTTTATTTCCCACTTAATAATGTTCTGACAGACTATGACTTGAAATGCCATTATCATGGTTCACTATTTTCATCTGGGATTATGCCAAAAGAGGCATCTTCTTCACGTATCGATCCAGTGGAATACTCCCTCCCTGAACTTCCATTAATCTCTCTCTTTAAAATTAAGTGAAAAATATTCCTTTCCTGTGCACTTCACCTTTAAAGAAATCCTTTCTAGTCCTAGGACTACATCCATTAAACTCACTCGCTTTACTGTATCTCCTTATCACTCATCACCATCAAAGCTGGAAATTTTTGGAAAAGTGGGATGCTGCAATACAGTAAACATAAATCTCCTAAAAAGACAGGATTGTCATGCTAGCCCTGAAAAGTTATGCATTCAAGTTCCCTCACACTGCTGAAAATGATTATTTTTTGCAGCCTCAGGCACACAAAGCTGTGCATCACACTCTACAAAGGGCGGCACACCCAGCGTAGGTTCACTGCGAGGACGTCCTGCCAAACCCCAGTGCCAGGAGGATTGCACAATTAGTGGGATTCTTCCTCTTCCAGAACTCAACCCTATTAACTATTCCAGGCCATTACAAGGAGTAGGCAGCCTCTAGCACCCTAAACCTTAATTACTGCCAAGACAGAGCATGAAAAAATATCTTAGCACAGGGCACGTACTTTTTCTTTTTAAGCAAAGCAGTTCTAATTAATCACACTCATGCACCGCTTCTTAATTTACCTTAATTCATAATGTTCAGTGAGATCTCATCCTGGTTTTCTCTGATGTGGATTTAAAAATTTGTGTGAGTTTTTCTGAAGCCAACCAGCATTTTGTTGATGATTTCCTTGTTAAAAGATAGAACAATTTTTTCTAATTCCAAGACCTCGTACAGCAGCAGGAGATTGCTAAAGAGAACATAGAAATACCCAGCAAAGCTAAGTAATCCCTGGAAACATATCAAAATCCTTTGAGCCTCAGTCCTTGGGAACTGGGATAGAAGATGCTATGCAAATGTTTGATTTCTTGTTTCAGTCCCTCAAGGCCTGTAAATACACCTGTTTTGACAGGTTGTGGCAATGGATGCAAGTGATTTCGGAAACAATATAGGTGATAGCAGTGCCTCTTGCCAAGATCCCCTGGAAAGATATCTATCAGTGATTTTTTCGTAATCTGGCTCTTTATCTTAAGTTCATAGCAGACACCAAACCCTGAAAGGAGGTTTCAAAGCCATCTAAATCTGTGTCTCAGGAAGGTAACACTGGTGCATGTTGTGTCAAGTGAACCTTCTATTAGTAAAAACAGCAGTATTGTGTATATGCGTTGCTGAATAAGTCTAAACATTCAGCAGGCTCACATATTAAATCTTTTCAAAACAAGCACTGTACTGTATAGTAACCCAGCTAAGCAACCTTGTACTTTTTTAACCCAGTTCTGCAGAATTCTTTAAATTATGATTCATGAACATTTTTTTAAATAAGATAGACAACTGCAATGAATCTCTGTCATATTTAAGCAATGTTAAAACCAACATCTCCAGAATGCCACAATCCTTATGGCCAAAGCTCCTGAGGTCTAGAAAAGGCTGTAGAAGAGCAAGCCCCGTGACTACAGGCAGCTGCAGACTAGACAGTGGATTTACCAAGGCTATCTGATAAACACTCTACACCATGGGCTGCAAACTTCATTTCAGCTTTAACTTCAGTAGGCGATTAGACCTTAAATACCAGAACAGAAAACTTACAAAAGCTTGTTAGTCTCAAAACGAGCATAGGTATTCATTCACTGAGCCTCCAGTTTCTTTAAGAAGTGAATTATGAAAACTAAGGTCCTGAAACTGCTCCCCATCGCCTTCTCCATGAGAGCACAGTTTCACTTATTCATTTTCCAGACAAGCTACTGCCAAAAAACACACGGTGCTCTTCCTCTAGTTGGAACAAATTCAACAGACAATAGTAGGACTGAATGTATTTAACAGTTTGCTGCTTATGCATTGTTACTCCAATCATTTTGGGATTAATTTGAATAAGACTAGGATCAGTACAACACCACTCTGCATCTCCCATTCTTTGTAACAAGGTGACACCACTTGCAACCACATTCTGAAATAACGTTAAATATACCATTCAAACACACCAGGCTCCTCCTGACAGGCAGTGAAAGCAGAGCAAACGTTTATCCAGTTAGGAATAACTGTAGGCTTCGAGGTTTTGAAAAATTGTTTTGACTAGGGTTTAAACTCTTCCTTAGAAAAAAATCAGGCAGCTTAGTACCAGAAAATTAGGCCCTGTCAAAACAGCTTCTGTGAACCATCTCAGGTGTAATCAAACTTTAAGTGAGCTCTAAAGTATTTAAGTGTGACAGGCTGATGCATTAAACAGCCTAGCACAGGGAAGAACCTGCCAAATGAGTTTCCAAATAATTAAGCACTTCCTCTGTCGCCTTTGAAGGAAACATGATGTGAAAACTCTTGAATACTACATGTTTATCCCAGCTTCTGCATAAGATTTTCCTTTCCCCACCAAAATCAGGTGGAAAATCAACCACGTGGCATTCTCTCCTGGGGATTTAAAATGAAGACTGTGGCCGTGCAGAGAATCCTGACAAAAGCTAAATTTGGTATTGAGTAACCCTGCTGGAGTAACTGTACTGAACTATTTTTAAGCATCTGAGGAGAGAAGAATTTGACCCTGACTGTTCAGTGGGCACATATGCCTTCCTGTCATTCTGGTAAGGACGCCATAGTCCATGTCTTATTAACCAGCAGTGCAAAAAATGCTCCCTAATCCAGAGCATGTACCTGTGTACTTATTCTAAAGTAGAGGTCAAAATCTTTTCTCATCTACACCAATGTAGCATGACAGATGCCGAGATGACCTGTCATGAGCCTCTATTACTTCCTCACACAGGAATGGCTCTCCCAACGGGCAGCTGTGTACTCCTTATCATTTTCTCTCCAGAGCACAGGGCTATGTTTGCCCCAGGAGCCCAATGTCACTTTCACGCCCCTCCATCTTGAGCAAGATAGAGGGAGGCATGATCAGAGATCTCCCAAGGTCTGTGCTGCCAAAGTGTGCCATGAGGATGTATTCATTTTTTACAGTCAGTTTTTTCCTTTGTCTTTGTCTGTTCCCTCTCAAGTATTGCATACACTCTGCTAAAAAAGAAAGAGAAAGGGAAAAGTATGACCAAAGCCTTACAAAGAAGTCTTCTTTTCTTTGAACAAGAGTCAGGCTGCGGAAGAGCATAAGATGGAAGTGGTATAACCAGAGTAACCCAAGGCCAGTCTTCATGTTAGATGATCTGAAGGACCAGACAACTCCACTCCAGTTATCTCCACAGAAGTGCAACTTTGCCCTTTCTAAAGCCAGGCACTGCTTTTTCACAAGTTGCACTAGCAACTGCAGAAGTCACGTGCGGCTGCATTTTGGTCACAACAACTCCATGCAATGCTACAGGCTTGGGGAAGNACCAGTGGACAACAACCTTGGTGGCCACTGCCAGTAGTTTGTTTTTTTTTTTTTAGATGCAAGAAAGCAGCTCAGGTCAGGCTCTGCAAGCTTGTCTGAGACACAGCCATCAGGCAGTCAAGAGTTTTTCCATCATCACTCTTTCGTATTTCAAAATGAGAGAAGAGCCATCATTAGGACAGGTCATACTGGCTACCGTTTATGCTCCACTTTTCTGCAATGCCTCTACTTTTCCACGTGCTTTCATGGCTTCCCCTTGGTGCCCGCCTCCATTCAGTCACGCTCACAACAGAAGCACACCTTTCACCAGCATTCACTGCCACCACCATATGTGCCCTGGACCCAGACTTCTTCCTCTTCCAAAAAAAAACCAGGGAAAATGTTGAAACTGCAACAACAAAATGCGTTGTTCTGCCCATCTTGAGCAGAGAAGAGGCCATGCTCCTCCTTAGGGATTTGCCTTTCTCAGGATTTACAGTAGGAGCCTCCTTCCCACCAACAGACTGTGTTCAGCCCAGCAGCTGCTGGGTTGTGTAACCACTTGCTCCTGTTTCAGCTGGGTCCAATAATCAAACAGGGATTTCTGGCCCCGAGCCCCCATTCATTAGAGCACCCGGTTACATAGGGTTTTTAATTCAAGATGATAATAAACCCCTCAGGCTGGAAAAAAAAAAAAAAAAAAAAAAAGAAAAGGCTTTTTGGGG
>VZTL01023024.1:20782-85942 GCA_013400535.1 Scopus umbretta
CAGCATATTTGGCTCAAATATGGAATTTAGTTCTGATATATCCCTCAAAAGGGAGCACTATATTACTTTGAAGAAAACCTACGTTATGAGTAAATATACTTGGATATCACCTCAAGTTATATAAATTCAATTTGTTCTTGGGTATCAATCACTTAGCTCCCCTTACCTTGATTGAAGGTTTGATTAGAATATCTGACTCCATCTGGACCAATCCATGTGCTTGATGAACAGCCATATTCTGAAATTTCCCCCTTGAACTGATTTATGCTTCAATATTAAAAACAAAAAAAAAAGAGTATTAAATGGATGAATATATCTACCTTAACTTAGTGTCTGTACAGAATGTGTCTATTAGATATAAATTTTTACACAAAAAGCCTACTGTCATCTCCCAGTTAGGTTGTTTTATTAACTAACAAATCTAGTTTACTAGATCAGTTTATTAATTATTCTACTAAACTAATAAATCTCTTTTATTAATGCTCGTATACCTCTGCATAAACCTCCTGCTGCTGAAACCCCAAATTGTCAAAACCAGGAATCACTGCCTAAAACCAGAAAACAGGAAAAAAAAAATCTGATTAAAAAGCCCAGCCTGGCCTTGATCTCCTTGTCCACACATACCATTGTAACTCTATAAAACAGGATTAGCAGACCAAAAATTTATCATTCCTGACGAACACTTCACTGAGTAAGCACAGCATCCCAGACTGACAGATGCATTTGTAGTTAGAAAGCTTTGCACAGGAGAGTGCCATGGAGAGCTGGAAGGACTTAGAGATTTCCTCTTCCACAGCAGCACAGGATATACGCAAAGCACACGTAGAAGATGTTTGCCCAAGACATTCTTAAAGTTCTCCTTTGGTAAATACTGGCACCAGTTATTTCAACACCTTGCAACTTAGACTGCTGGTTATCACGCTGACTACGACCAGCCTTACTGTACAGCACTACTATTCCTGGATACTTTCTCAATCTCTGTCATCTGGAACAATTGTGCTTTCCAAGCAGGTACGACTTCCTTCTTCCAGTTTGGAAAGCATCCAGCATGTTTTGGACATCACCACAACCTGAACAGTAACAATATGAACTCTGTTTCTGGAACAAAGAGCAGGAGATCTGTGGTATTTGACCCATCTGATCCCCACTCAGAACTACAAGGAAAACTTAAAATGCAGCCAACATCTAGTGCAAGAAAATTTCTTCCAGACCCCAGATTGGCAACCAAAGGAACACAAGATACTTCCCAATCTTGTATTTGCTTTTTACATTAATCCAACCACTCAAGAATATATTCCAAAATCATAATGGTCAATAAAAAATAAAAAAAATGTATTTACTCCATCCTGCTTTAGAAATCATATGATTGTGTAACCCACTTACAGCAAAGCCTCAAATTCTATACAAGTATCTTTACTACCAGTAAACGAGTGCACACACAAAAACCAGCATATCTGAGAGGCAATCTGAAGCTTGCAGCAGTGCAGCAATGCCAAAATAACAGAAGAAAGTTTTTTTACAATTAAAATACATGGTTGAGCAAGAAGAACAAAGCACAGAGAATGGAGATGTAGGACTTGCATACACAGGGGTTTGTACCACTAACTCTTTGTGTTTGAAAGCAGTATATTTAGTAGAGGCTGATTTCTCCCTGGTGCCAATGGGAGGACGGCACTGCCACATTGCATGCTGCAGGAATACATGTGCTATACCATGACCTGCTAATGGAAGCAGCTCATCACTTCTTTACCTCCTTCTCCTGCCTCCCCAGGACCTCCATTTTTCCTTCTTTTAGTAATATCAAGGCCTGCTGGAAGTGCTACAAAACACTACTGAAAGCACTCTTCCAGTATAAATTTATGAGGATGAGCTATGCTAGAAGGAAGCACTCTCATATTGGCATAGCCACATACAGGCCCACCTGGAGCTGTAGCTCTTGTGTTGTCATGGTTTAAAAGAAAAAACAAACACTTCACCGAGTTGGATCAGTACAAAAGACAAAACTAAACGTCGTACAAATGTGCCTGTTATTAACCTGTTGAATCTTCAAAGGTTAACGACATTTTCCTGCCTCTGGAACACTAAGAATCCCAGATTACTCTGAGATGAGTCAAATCTAAATGATCCTAATTAAAATCTCACTACTGCAATCATAATTCCCTTTTTAAATTAAAATTAAATTTAAATTTCTTTTTAAATTAAATAAGAACGGGAGAACAGTGAACAAGCTTCTTTTCCGCATTTAGTCTTGTACCTTATTAGAAGCTCACTACAGACATCATCACTACCTTCAGCATATACATGGCCTTGCAAAGTCCATGACGATCTAGTGCTTAATTCCATTCAGATCTATCCATTTTTAACAGGATGTACTCTCTATAGCTTGTAGCCACACCAAATGAAAAATTGGCATGAAGACGGTTTAGCCTCTAGGTGGATCAGCCTGACTATTTTTGATTCAGAGACAGACAAAAAAGCCACGAAATTATCATGGTTTCAGATGTTTTTCCTTTAGAGCAAAAATAGTTTTGTTTTGAAAAATAACATATTGCAAGCATTTAGTCCTTAAAATAAAAAAGGGTGTAGGGGTGAGGAAAAAGGCTTTTCCTGTAGCAATCCAAACAGCCGTAGTCACCAAGTCCTGGTAATATGTAAGTGACAAAGTTTGCTTTTATAAAGAATATGTAAATACATATTATAGCAGATAACACTGAACAAGGTATTGCAAGTCAAATGACAGTCTACAACTGGTCGCAAGAATGGGAAAGTATGTCTGCTTTCTATGGACTTAAATAAGCTGTTCAGAGTCCAGTCAACAATGGTAGTTATTCAGTATTTACAGTTCATATTATGCACT
Source organism: Scopus umbretta (assembly GCA_013400535.1). Classification (NCBI taxonomy): domain Eukaryota; kingdom Metazoa; phylum Chordata; class Aves; order Pelecaniformes; family Scopidae; genus Scopus; species Scopus umbretta. The sequence goes on from VZTL01023024.1 coordinate 23,640, forward strand.
ATATATGATGCTGCCCACTTGAAAGGAAGAATTAATACATTTTACAATTTTATGAATTTGTAAACTACAAGTTGGTAGTGGCATTTGCAATGACTGTGAAATCAAGCTGTGATTTAACCTCAATCTGATCAATTCTTTTTCTGCTTCCTCTGGACTCCTCAAAGGTATTTCTCAAGAAAGATACTTGGACTGCAAAACCTGTACCAGATTCAAGGATCTCTTCAACCGTATCACCCACAAAATCCCTAGCTTCAGCCACATATTCCCTGCCTGTTTATTAGCACAGTATTTTCCATTTTAAGTCCCCAGATTACAGTTTGTGCTCTGGTGGCATGCGCCTCTGATGTGTTACCTACTGGTGTTCTTATATAGATGACTGATCAAATCATGTCCCTCCACCAATAGCAGCTGACTGAAGCTGAGAATAATTTAGGTTTCTCATCAGTTTCCAGTTCCAGCTTTCCAGCTAAAGCACACCCTGTTTCCTATAGGCTTATGGACCTATATATAAGGCCTATACACCTTTTAAATCAAAATTAGGATTCTAAATTGAAAAAGCGCTTGCGTGATATGTAACAGCCACATTTCAGGCTCTTCTCATTTTTTAACTCCATTTTGTTTCTTTCCTTCTCCTTTTTTTCTTTAATTTGACATGATGGCAAATGCCTCTCACTGGAAAAGTTTAAGTGGGATTAAATTTCAGTAATTAAAAGATTAAGTGTGATTCTTGTCTCTACATCAATTAAACATTCAGCTCTGATGCACCTTTGAATTTTTCCATCCCAAATCCTTGTGACAACTAACTGGGACAAATGGTTAATAATTGTATTTACATAGATATTCTCCTGGTGACTCTCCCTACTTACATTCCTGAGTTGTTTCTCAGCTGGTAGTTTCTCACGCTCATGACCGGAGTGCAAGTAAAGAAATACGGTAAGTATACTGTAACAGTCGTCGTACATACCTGCAAGCATTAAAATAAGTAAATAGACTATCGTGAGATGCAGAAACAGACAAAACAGAAAGAAAACTGTCTAAAATCACTGATGCCAGCAGTTACCATAAGGAAATTGTCCTTTTGTCTTGCTCACATGTCCCAGACCACCAGCATTTCCTCCTAAGCAGCCAGTGAGGCCCAGATTCATCCCATCTAAATTCAGGGACTCAAGTGTTGCAACTAGGTAATTGACCTCCAACTCTGCAGCCACCAGAGCGCCACCGCTACCTCCAGAGAGAACGATTTGCAGCACATGGGATGCTCTACATATGCGCAGCCACCCCACCACGTGCCACGTTCAGTCAGAGCTCCTTGCAGCCTACCAGCCTGAGACTGCAACCTGTGCACATCAAGGACGCAGGATCAACGTGTCTTTCATTAAGCACCTAGTTTTTTGGTTGGTACTGAAAATTATGCTGTCTGTCAAAAACAATCCACTGCTTTAATTTAAGTTATTTCCCGATTCATGCAAATTTGAAGTCCCTGGTCAGTATGAACAGCTAAAGACTTGTTTCTAACTTGTAAAATTATTGCTTCCCTTCCCTTTAAAGGAGGATGTTACAAAAGGACCAGTATTCAGGTAATCAACAGAAAGATGTTCCTAGACATCCTAGCAATACTAGACAGGTATAACGCCTAAAGCAGATTACATACTAAACATTAGAGACACAGATATCACAATCCAAATGGATGAAGAGACTTTATCAGGTCCTTCTACTAGTTTTCCATACATCCATTTCAAAGTAAACATGAACAAAACCTAAAATGTTTGAAATAGAGCACAACAAGTGGTGTCTTCACTGGCTGCTTTGCATTATCCAAAAGCAAAGAAAGTTTTTACTTGAGCTGACTGCATTTAAGTTATGCATATTTTTCAACATAACATAGTTCAATATAACATAGTTAGGTTTCATTCAAAACTAATGTTAAGTTTTTTATCTTACTTGAGATCAATTTACATTCCTAAATAAATGAAGACACACCCAAAAAAATTTTAGAAAATATTTCAGTAGACATCTGGAGACAAATTACTGGAACACACAGCCATAATAATAATATATTTTCCAAGCACAAGGTTTCATGCACTCTGTGGATTGTTATAAAACAGCTCAGGTAGCACATTTCCAGAAACCCCCGTGCTGCAATTCAGCTGTGTGCAGCTGCGACGATTTGTCAGACAATCATATCTCAAGCCTTTGTTTCCCTGTATCTCAAAGACTGTAAGCTTCTGGGCAGAGCGCATCTACAAGAGATGGATGAAACTGGGAGTAGTTCGGTCTTCACAAATCTCAGGTCAGGTTTTGTTTCTGAAAACCTAACTCTGGGACAGTTCAAACCCAGGTCAAGTTTTTGCCAAAGCCCCAAAGTCCAAAGGGAGCTAGAAGGACAGCTAGCCTGGAGCCAGTGGCTACACATTTAAAGCAGTAGCCTACCTTTCACAGCTAGGTAGGAAAAAAAAAAAAAATCCTTTCAAGCAGCCTTTTAAAGCTTTGACAGCTTACTCTATAAGTATATCTGTATATATCCTTAAATTGTTCACCCTGCCCATGGAAACACTGAGCTTTTGGAACAGAAGCATCAGTCAACATGATAAAAAAAATAGAAAAAGAAAGATAACTCTGCCAGATTCTTGGCAAAACATTATCTACATTGTGATTTCCTCACAGAGAGAAAGGTGATGAATTGAGGAGAAGCAAACGCAGGCCAAGGGGCAGAAGGGCACTTAGGAAGACGGCTTCGCCTAATCTATGGGCTGAAGATTAGATATTCAATTCCAGTCAAAGGAATGGTACTCCGGGTTATGTTGTGGGTGTGGAAGATACCGTGATGGGTTTCTTCCAAGTTTAAATGCAGACTGGTTTATACAAGATTATTTTTGGTTAAAGTCACTGTGACACAGTTTCTTTCAGTTGCCTGATTATGTGAGTTTTTAAAAAAAAAAAAAAAGAAAGAAAGAAAGAAAGAATTGCATGGTTTTCTCTCAGATCAAACAGTTTGTTTCCTGCCCTTTTTTTGCCAAGTTATAATAAAATAAGGACTGTGACCTGAGCAGGATCTCCTAGAGCTAATAAAAAGGAAAAACAGTCTGAATAAAAGTTCGTGCTACAAAGTTAATGTAAAAAAAACAGAATTTAAAAAAAAAAGTTAAAGGATGAAGACAAAAACAAATAAACAGAAAAGCTCTTGTAAGCACTACAGCCCTCCAAAACACATGCTGTTCTCCCAGTTTCAGGTATGACCTGGCAAGGTGCTAACTGCTCCATGAACTTTTTGGTCAGTAAGGCACCACTCCTAAACAACATAAAATAACTCTACATATGGCAATAAATCTTTGCTAGCTGATCTTAAGTTTTATCCTATAGTATCTTCTAACATACTGGGTCTTGTCAGCTTATGTTGTGGCTTGTTTTGGGTTTTTGGTCCAAAAAGTAATAAGAAACTGTGTGTTTTTATGTGTTTAAGTAGTTTATGCAAGGTTTTTGTAATGTACTATGAGAAAGCCAAACCTTTCCCAATAGTAGGGGAAGTGGCTGTCAAACACAGATCTCTGGCTCCAAATTGTTAAAATAAGAATTGTTACAAACCTGACCTCTCACAAACAGAGGTCCTCCGGAAACGTGGAGTTTACACAGGACTAATGGGAGTCACACATGGGACACTACTCCTCATCCTACCGGTTTGAAAACTGGATTTTTGTTAGGATGTCTCATTGCAGCGCACAACAGCACAAAGTCCCAAATCCTTTGCAAGACCTGGGAGCAAATTTGTAGCACAACGAAAGAAGGCTGGGCAGTGGAAAGGCTCTCCTGAGGGCTGAGAAAACCCATTTTCCCTACCTACCTTACCCACTCCTTCAAAGGTGGAAGCAAAAAGCTTCAAGTGAGCTTCCTCAAAGTGTCTCCCCTCAGGGAGATGCTGAACAAACACGGCTGCAAACTGAAAAGCCGACATCCTGCCGCTAAGAGGAGCCAAAATCCAGTTGTCATACATGGCATGGGCCTGCCCCCGCACACTCCATTCGCGGGGATCCCTCCTCCTCCTCTTCCTCCTACACCACTGATGTGCCAACAGAGAACCCAACAAGCTGGGTGCTGCTCCGAGCAACGAGCGGGACTAAGAAGAGGAGAAGGAGCTGGAGTGCCACAGCATGCACAGTTTTCAAAGACTAAATGAAATGCACCCTTTCTGACCCTATGGAGAGGAAAAATAGTGCAACCTATGGGAAATGTGCACATCACCGTACCAATCTGTGAAGAGCGTGCAGAGAATTGACCATGTGCTTCGACCTGTGGTTATTCACATTTTTAGCTCCAAAAGTTTCCCTTTTCATATTTAAAATACTAATTGTTTTCCTCTCAGTATCATCCAGGTTGCTGATGCGAGCCAAGGTGATTGCTTTTCCCTGAAGCTTATGTCCTTTTGTTGGTTTTGAGTAGAGGCTGCTGAAGGCATGTCTGGGCTGATGGGAGGAGAGCATCTATATGGCCAACCCACTGGTTACAATTGAGCTACCCTCTCTCCAGGAGGAAGGGAAGAAAAAGTATAAAATAGTATATATTAAAAAGTATATATAGCATACATAAAACATACTGGCAAGTCTCCCTAAGAGAGGGCAGAAGAAAGGGACTTTGGTGTGCACCGATTTCCCTAAAGAAAGGTCATATCAACACTTGAAAAGGTCAGAAAACTGCTCAGAAAGACTTCCTAAAAAACGATGGAATAAAAGAAAAATTACGACAATCAAGTATTCACTAGAGAAACTTGCAGAGGAACCCAAATTTGCACAATTTACTAATAGTACAGTAGAAAAGCTCTGAAGGTTTCCTTCCTCCACATTTAACAACATACTTAAGTTATAATAACCAAAGCATAAAACTGAAATTTATGAAAATGTTAAAAATATGGGAACCTCTTGCCTATACCCTTTTCCTTCCAATGGCATGACCCTCCCCAAAGTCATACAATGCCAAATGGAAACTCTAAAAGTCTAGAGGTAAAATGGCCCCATCATGCCTCATCGGGACACCTGAGGCTCCAGGCTGATCTCTATCAGTAACAACTAGGGATAACTGGCTCCAGATACACAGTTAGCTCCAGAAAGTTTTCTGTACCTATCCATAACTTTTAAACCCTCTACAACATTTATTCTTCGTGCACCTATTCTTCTCACAATAGGCAGAGATCTCCTTTGTTGTCTTGAAGCAAAAATACATGAGGTTACGGTAACAGTCTCCTAATTGTTCTTTGCAATGCAACAGTTGAAAAAAGTGCCCAGCTGCAGAGGTGTGGAGGAGGATGTCAGCCTGGTTCTGCTACATGAGCAAGCTGTGTGGCGTAATGAGAGGATCAATCACTAGCAAGGAAAAATGGACAAATATGGATGAAATCTACTTGTGACAGCCCTCCATAGATTGCAAATAAATGCAAAAGCACACCAACATAACTGCTACATGTCACTAAACTGATGTAATATCATTGGAGTAGAGCTGCAGTGGGAGAGCAACTCTACAGGTAAAATACTTCAAGCTTATTTAAAATACTTAAATATTTTAAAATAAAATATTTTAAAAACAGAACAAAGAGAAAAAAAAAAAAACATGTCTTCTCCATTCTTATATACCCGCTAACATTAAATACCTACATATACCTCGGAAATCCATGTTTGCAGTACTCTGTTGCACATTAACAAGTACCAGCGGACGAGATCCACTTTTCCATCCAGCCAATTCATGACCTGCCCTCATTAACGACTGTAAATATTATATAATCAAGAGAACTGTATTATTTACTTACAAGGATGAGCACAGTTTCCAACAGCCTGCTTGTTTTTCTAATGGTTAATTTTGGAATTGAATTAAAGAACTGCATGCGTAATTTATTAATCCTTATATTTAGGGAAACAAAGAGAGCTCCCAGAAGACCTCCAAGCATTCCAAGGAGGATGGCTGGAACAAAGGCCAAGATGTTCATGTCCAGCAAGTTCTTAACCTGAGTCAAAGAAAGTAGACAAAAAAAAAAAATGTTCTGAGCATCCTGCCAGTGACATGAAACATTGCACCCTCTCTTACAAAACCTGATATCACAAAGTAACTTCCATACAGGAAATAAATCTTTCTTTGCGGTTTAGGGAGCTCACCTAATTAATTTAAAGCTGATCTCATGAGAGATGGTGTATTCTTCTTGCACATCTCACAGCAGTGGAATCATCAGGTAGACATTGGAGTTGGCACACATAGCAGAAACCTCTATGATGCACTGCAGTTATCACAAGCACTCAGCACTTCAGGTTACATCCGAACAACGACATACTAGCCTTAATGAACACTTTAAAAGACACTGCCGGACCAGAGCTTTGCTCACTGTGTCTATATCTACATCATAATTTGGGGAAGTTCATTTATTGTTAACCTACTTCCATGTGCACTGAGATCATTTATAAGTAATTTTATTTAGAGTGAAACTCTGAAAATTGGTGTTGATCTGGAACAACTCACAGACCAACAAATCACAAATGTAGAATATAATCTGGCAGCTAGAACAGTAATTGAATTTTCTGCCTGATTCCTCAACAGGCAACCAGGATGAGAGCAATATCATGTTTTAATTTTATCTTCCAGCCAACAAAAAGGGGTCAACAGATCGGTAGCAATCTATTAAAAGCTGTGAGGATATTATTTCCTTAGCCCAGGCTTCAGGTTACACAGCTTTTTGCCAAGATTATGATCCGGACAAAGTAAGAGATCACAAAATGCTCACAAAGCTACCTGGCAAGAAGCAGTAAGGGCACATATTAAAGGTTGCCTGCAAAAAAAATCTAAACTGGAATAATCTTGGGGGTAGCAGATAGGAGAAAGAGTCAGCCTTCCTTAAATTGCTTGAGCAAGTGCATAGGCCCTCTTACTGTTTAAATCCTTTTTTCTTCCACTGCTTCTTCTTCATTGTATCAGGAATAGTGTGGCCACCAGGAGTAGGGAAGTGATCGTACCCNGTGGTGTTGGGTTGATGGTTGGCCTAGATGATCTCAGAGGTCTTTTCCAACCTTAATGATTCTATGATTCTTGACCCTTATTTTATTCTTGTTCTTGCTACAACTAGCCTAGCCTTTAACAAATCCACCGGGTGACTGTACTAAACACCGGTGGTATTTCCTGAGAGGAGAAATTCCAGGGTCAAAACCCTTTACCAATCCAAGCTTGAAGAGTTGGTCCATAGCGTGCTGCAGACTGAGAAACCAGGTCTGGAAGAGGGAAAATCCTAGCAGCCACCCCCAAGTACAAGAAGCCCAACCCCTGCAAGGTACACTTGCAGGGAGTAGGGAGAGACTCAAGGTGTATCATGCCTTATAATCAGAACTACAACCATCACATATGTAGGTACTCTATGCACTAACCAAAACTTTAATAATGCTATTTTTACCAAAAGCTGCAACAAAATCCATCCTTTTCCAAAGGATTTAAAGAGATCTAATGTTTAAGATGTTGAAATTCAGAGAGAAGTAGCTTAATATGAAGTCAAAAAAATCTCTTTTATTTACTGCAAGATCCAAATATCTTGCATTATATTCTACTTAATTCCAATCCTGCATTAAAACTAAAAATGGACATACATGGTTTTATTGTTTTCTCTCCCTACCTCCATTTTTCATAAGGGAAAGATATACTGAGATGTTTGAAGTAGCATGTGCACATTACACTGCATGTGTGCGGCAATAAAGTCAAGCAAGTGTTCCACATGCTGGGAATGAAAGGTGGCACAATGCTTTGTTTGTTTTTGTTGTAGTACAACCACAGCCTTTGGCCAGTCATCAAGAAAGTCTTTTGCCTACAGAGCAAGTTTCACCTTTACAAATAATCCAATAGTCTACATAGAAATAAAGTGAAGCTTCCTGAAAATCTCATGCTCTGAAGTACAATAAATTCCCCTTGTAACATTATGCTAAGTAGAATTAAACTAAAGAAAGCAAATAGTTTTCCTGAGAAACATAACCCATAAGCTTTCAACTCAGAATTTACCCACTGTAAACTGTGTTGGTTAATGCCACAAAACATGAAAGAAGAAAAATTTCCTGAGCCCCATGTTCAGTGAAATGAAAATGTTTCTGGTTATCTGTGCCACACCGAGAGCCAAAAACTAGTGAACCCTGCCAGAAGTCATGTTGATAATAATTTTAGCTAGCTTTTCCTGTAAGGACACTAAGAGAAGATAGAAGGAGACAGAATCCACTGCTCTGTTCAGAAAACATCCTGAAAGGAATGTTAAAAGAGCAATGCTTATTGTAAAGTAGCAATTGAAGTGAATCCACTCTCCTCCCTGTGCATGCAGCTGTTCATTACACAATACTTTGGCTTCAGCAACGAGTCTGGCTTCAGAAGGCCTGACCTCTTCCCTGTCCATGTAGTCTCACCTTTCTGCCACAAAGTTTTATCTTCTTGGTTGTGTCACTACAACTGTTTGTGGGACTGCACTATGAGTTGGTCCACAAAAAGGATTGGGGTTGAAGACCACCAATGTCTTCTCCACTTGCCCCAGCTAAACTTGTCGTAAAGCAAATGTACCCCAAATACTTTCGCATAGCAAATGTAAAATCATTATATCAGGCAGCATGCACACACACACACACAAAAAAAGTTTCCTATTTTCCCAACCAAGGTATGCCTACATGCAGAAAATACCATAATCTCTGTTTTCTGCATTGCTAGAGAGATATGAGCCAGAAGAAATTCAGAGATCGGTGAAATTGATTGGGGAATTACCTTAGGAAAAATTTACTTAGTAGCAAAAAGTGGACTGGGATTCAGAAGACCAGGGTTTTATTTCTAGCTCTCTAATTGATCTTCAAGTCATATACAAAGAAGGATATTTAGGCAAGAAGAAATTAATATCATGATACTTGCACATCACTATTGAATCATCTTGCAATAAAAATGAGCGAAAGACATGATAATAAAAGCAACTATTTTTAGGTGGACACAAGGTAGAGTTCAAAGATCAAGGTTGTGTCGTGCTAGAAGGAATAAAGGTAGCTGAGTCTGAAGGTCACCTCCACTGTGCAACCAGGAACAAACAGTGATTAAATGTTTTCAAATCTTTACTCTGTAAGCACCAGGGAACAGGGGCACAGTACAGCAATGCCTGTAGCAACAAAGGAGAGCTCAAGCCAACTGCAGGAGGAGAGGACACCCCATTTAAGCATTTCTCTGCTTTTTCCTTTACTTTAAGTATCCTTCTCCTATCCAACACCATTACAGAAAGTTATCTTAATAACATACAACTAGCTAATAAGCAAACAGTAGATGCTTTGCCTATTTGTTCACTTTAATGCAGAACAAAACAACTCTGTGTTGTATCTAAGTGATTACCAGATGTAAAGTGTGAAGGCTTCCATATCCGCTGATCTGATAATTTTACACATATGACCCTTTCCCCCTCTCAGCCCCCCTTCCCCACTACTCCCACAGCAACAATGCTGAGACATGCCTGAAACCCTGCATCTATTTCCTCCCATGCCCACACAGTACATACCCAAAATATAATTCTTTTCTCCACTTCAAAAAATCCAAAATGACCTCTGTAAACAAACCCATAGAGAGAAGACGACAGTAAATCCGTGGTGAAGGTAGCCATCAAGCAGCAGAAGAAGGTTTGCCAGGCCAGCCTGATGTCCCAGAATGAAGACCCCTCTTCTAATGTGAACAAGAGCCCGCCAACGGGGGCACGAAATACTGAAGCTATCCCTGCTCCTGCACCAGCCGTAATGAAACTGCGCCTGCAACACGTACAAGAGTCAAAATTCAGGTAACGGGAAAAAACAGGAGCAAAAAACCTCCATAAACATTGTTTTCTCCCAAATCTGGATTTATGGGGCTGAATTTAAAGACCTGCTCATTTATTTTGTGGTTATTATAGTGTCTTGCATCTCTAGCATTTGAGTTCAGATCTGTCCATCTTGACCTCTGGCCTTGACAAAACCCTCAATCCTATAATGTCGCATGGGGACCACTGCGCCATGCCAGGGAGCTGCTGAACCAGCGCCAGCCAGCCTAATGCCAGCCAGATGTGCCACTCCACACCCTGGAAGCAGTGCAGTCACAGTGGTGAAGTACTGCAGAGAAAAAAAAGGTAAGAAAGTCTGGGATTCACTAGAGAATGAGAGTACAGCCCCAGAACCTGTAGGCTCAACATGACCCCTCAGTCTGTAAATGTCCGAGAAATCCATGGGGAACCTATATGCCTTGTCTCCCTCCCTGTAAAGGCATGGAGCTCATATACAGCCTGAAGAGCAACAAACTTCTGTTGCTGTAAGCTTCACTAGGAACTCAAATGGCAGAGATCTGCACTGCGAGCCAGTTCCAAGAAAGGAAAGGAAAAAATATAAAAATAATTACAATGTTATAAAGAAAGGCATTAATGGACAGTCTCCCTTTATACATGTATTATTATTTATTTTCCCCCACACAACATAATTTTCTTTCCAAAGCACCCATTTCATTATATGTAAACAACATCCTGCAACAGACAAATGTTACATTTTTAAGGAAGGTCACAGTATGCAAAACAGAGGGAAAGATAAAGAAAAAGGAAATAAAATTATACTTGAATTCAGCCTTGGAAAATTAGATTCAAGTCCAGCCTTTGCAGGGGGTAGTGGGGTGATGCTGACACATATAATGTACTAATCACTAGTGCGCACCAGCTTATAAAGCTTGCATCCTCTAGATGTGCTACCCAAGACCTCAGGGATAATTTGCAGAAATGCTGAGCATTCAGTTCTAGCTGAAGTCAACAAGTATACAAAACACTTGAGTATTTTTAATATTAAATGCCAAGTTCTCAGGGGAAAAAAAAAAAAAAAAAAAAAAAAAAAAAAGATCAGTTATCTCCAAACATTAGGGGGCCCTTTTGACTTCTCTGTGGTGCCCACAACTTTGATCAGTACAAAGTTGGGTGGCAATGAGGACAATGAACAGAAAATAAGCGAAAAGATTAGAGAGTTCATGTGCAAAAGCCTTTAAAGCCCACCAGCAAAGCTACACAGGCAACTTTATGTCTGATATTTCCCAACTCACAAATGCTGAGTTAAACACTCTTGTGCATGGATTTTTACTTACACGTTATATCTTCAGAGTGACATTGCTTCCCGCAGCAGGGAACTCAAAAGATACTGCACGCCACAGTAAAAGCTGGGTAAGCTTTGCTTGGACGCCTCCAACTTCTTGCTCCAGTAAGTTGTATGTGCTACAAGTCCCACCAGTGGTAGCAACAATGAAATTGGACCCCTCCTACACATCCACTACAGCTGCCCAATGGAGGGGCGTCCTAAGATCCTTCAACATCCTAATGCTTGCTGAGTTATTGCTCTGCCTGTGACTATACTTCGAGAGGGTACATCTCTTGAGCCTATTTAATAACTCCAAAAGATACTGGGCAAATGGGAGTCTTTCACTCTGGTCTTCATAAAGAAGTGAGGTCTCACTTAGGCTGAAATTTGTCTCTGCTGCTCACCAACAACCCTCTCTGTGAAGCGGACTTCCACACAACCCGTCTCTCCCAGGATGGTTCCTGACTGCAAGCTAATGCGTCTTTCTAATTATACTATAACTGGATCCTGCAGAGAAAAACAAAAGGTCTTGCTGTTTCTCTTACCGCAATTGCTGATTTCTTCCATGACTAACATTTTCTTTAACTAGCGCGTCTCAGCTTTGTTTGAAAGACTGATGTTAAAAGGTTAAAGGCAAATGAGATCCCATATCTTCCCTTTGGTGCTTTTTTATTCTCTTTTAAGCTACAGATAGCTCATAGTGGCGGTTCATGTGAATTCTTTGTATTTCTTTAGGAGATTAATACATGGGAATCTTTCTCTTTTCTCCTGGGTTTAGGAAAAAAAAAAAACACTATTGTATAGGGTTTTATATGTCAATGTGACAATAAATAGCATCCAGAAGACATAACCTGGTGTGTCATTTCTTTTTCTGGAAACTAATCTCATTAAATTCAGTAGAACTGTTCACAAGAGAGAGGTTACCAGAGTTATCTCACAGACACGCCTGAGCAGAGAAGAGCCAGATTTAAAAAAGTGCCACAAACAATTCACTTTTTCAAAACTAGAAAAATAAACCAAGGCCCCCCTGTGCACATTGTAGAATCTTCCATCACCTCTTTTTTCCTGGGCTAGCATCATTAATTTGAGGATAAAGCCTATGTCTAAAAATCCTGCATTTTTCTCCCTCCTTATACAACCCAGAAGGCAATGGGAAAAGGTCTTCAGTATTAATGTATTATTCCACAAGTGTTCAATAAAACAACTTGTGAACTTTCTTTTAATTAAAGAACTTTAAAGGTATTTAAGTAAATTACTTTCTTTTAATTAGAGCAGGTGGCTTTTTCCCCATTCCAAAGTGACAAACAACAGGAAGGCTGAAAGACTGCTGGAGCAGCATCTCAGTTTCCCTTCCAGATGGAATGTGCTCGCCAGCGACTCACCAGCAACTCTCTGGACACTGCCAGGTTGCCAAAGGCAGGCAATGGGGCGGCCCCCCCCAAAGCCCCACAGCTCTGCCCATCACTTACTTATCAGCTGAATTCCGAAACCTGGTGAAGATCGGGAGGTGGATGCCAAGGGTGTCCGACTGCAGCTGGCTCAGGCCACAACCCAGGAGAGCACTAATAGTGATGTTACATAGTTGAAAGCACTCTTTTGGTAAATTATTCATAAATCAGCCATGGTTTAAAGGCAGGGGAGGACAGAGCCTTAGCCAGCATGCAGCACCAAAGCTAGATTGGTTTCAACAGATTTAAACATGGAAAATGTTGAACACGTCTTTTAAATATGCAAAGTCCCATTGACATAAAGCAGAAGGCTATTAAAGACTTTCAGATTCTTGACTCAGAGACTTAAATGTCTCTTTTGCAAGGAGTGTTGTGATTATAGACCATGAAATGCCTTCTGAAGAACTGCATGTTATTGTCTGCCCAAGTGTGGTGACACGTCAGACTGCAGCCCATCATTTCAATCATCTGTTCCCAAGGTAATGACCATGGCAGTCAGAACAGCCCTCGTTCTAACAGAAGATGTGTAATGATTTAAATTATTACAGTGTGTTCCCAGGCAGCACTTCAAACTACATTTAAAAGGAGGGGAAAAAAAAAAAAATCCAAATCCTTAGTGAAATGAAAAGTATATTCATTGTATAATCTTGGAAGACTTTTCTACAAGACTTAAATTAGGAGCCTTAATGAATCTCTCAGAGGCTTTTAGCAACTTATGTGTGTTTATGTTTAATAAAAATGGTGGAGGGTTCCAGCTAAATCAAATTAAACCAGCTCTTAATTCCCATGTTTTGAAAAGGCATCATGTTAATACCGTGCTGACTTTCTTCATGGAAATATGATTCAATTCTTTGGCTCATGCATCACTGTTACCAACCCAGAACAAAGGAAAAAAAAAAAAAAAAGTCACAGCTGCAGTCTCTACGCTCCTGGAGACAAATGTCTGAAAGCAAAGAAAACAAAAGAAACCTAAAGGGAGAGCTAAACCTTGGTAATCATTGTCTGGAAGGTTTGTGGCTGCCTCTGACTAACCATGCGTTCCTATTTTTGAACATCCAAGTTATCCCCTAGGGTGCTGCACCTCCGTGCAAATAAATAAATAAATATAAACCCACAGAGTAACAGAAAATGTGAAAGAGTGGTGGGGAGGAGGATAGGTTTGGTCAGGGCAGTGAAAAGGAAGAGAACAAATCTCAAGGATGAATACTTCCCAAAACCAAAAAGGATCAGAAATAAAACAGCAAACCAGCCAACAAATGATCTGTATCATATTAGCAGAGACCATTTTTACCATCTCTACTCAAGATATGGTTTAATAAAGGTAATAAAGTGCAGCAGGATTCTCCTTTAAATGGTGAATAAAGGAAATGACGTTACTTACCAAAACAAAAAAGCCCAAAATCTGGCCTGCAGTTACTAAGTTTGGCTGTATTGCAACATAGTGAATTTTAAGAACCACACTGACCTAGAGCAGGCCTGGGCAACCCTCCTCTCCCCCTTCTCGCAAAGCCCCAGGCCACAGTAGGGTGATGGAGATTCTCTTTGTATATGGCAAGGGGGAATAAAGACATTATCCTTCAAAAAGACTATGAAGTCTACTTTTCCTTACCTAGAAACATAGTATTACACTACTGCATGAACAACAAGCAGCTCCAACCTGACTTGCAATCCGCCATCTGCAGAGCTTGCAAAGCACGGTTTCTCTGGTCACCCTTAGCTGGCACCGGTGGCTGCCATGTTTGTAAGCTGGAAACACAGACCCAAAGGGCCTGGCTGTCCATCACTGTGTGCCTTGTACAGTCACTTACAGCACTTCTGCAGATGTCTGTAAAATTGTTGCCCCTTTTGTGCACAAACACTTGAGAATGGCTTTATTTTTATACAGACTTTGCATAGGTAAAAGCAGTTACACAAGATGCAAAGCAGCCAGCAGGCCATAGCTGTGGAACAGGTTGCTTTTCACAAACAAAACTGACTGCAGTTGTCCAGATAACTTTGCTGAGTGTCACAGGATATCATACTAGGGAACCAAGCCAGTATTTAAAACCCGCATGAAAAAATGTTTTTCTTCACTGCCTGGTGTGAATAGTTGTGCTAATGCAAAGAAGGGGACAGCGCAGGTGAAAAGAGCTCCCAGTGCAGGGTATTTTTTAAGCCAGCGCTGCCACCAAGACAGACATTGCAAACCCATACCCTCAGCCTGGTAGCTTTAACTTTTGTCTGCTATTTCTTACCCCAAATGGATCATGGGACCTTCTGGCCCGCAGAAGAGCCCAGAGGCTACAGCCAGCACGCACGAGACAAATGTGCCTAAAAAGGTCTTGATGTTAAAAAGGTGTTGAATAGAAGTGCCATTCAAATACCCAATGATTTCTGGCAAGCCAGACGGTGAACCTGCTGGGCAAAAGAACTGCAAAGGTAGGGGAGAGGAAAAAAAAAAAAGAAAAAAGGGGAGAAGAAAAAAAAAAAAAAAAAAAAAAAAAAAAAAAAAAAAAAGAGAGAGAGAGAGAGAGAAACAGAGTCAGCAATCACTAGATGTTGTTGTGTTAGATGCATCTACAGACATGGTTTTTAAGTCCAGCCCTCACCTTGCTCTGTTCATGAACAAACTTTCCCAGAATTAACAGATGACATAGATACACATATAACTCCTGGCTACGCACAAAAATTCAAGCTCCCAATAGTGCTGTATGCGTACTGGGGGTAATGAGAGAAGAAAATGACTGACAAGGGCCCCTGCCCCAGCTCCCTGACATCCCCCCAATGCCTGAAGCCAACCAGCCTCGTGTCTTTGCACAGACTCTCTGCGGGGCAGGGTGTACGTGTGAACCTGTGTAATTTGTCCAGTCAGTTCAGAGTTTAGATAGCTTAAAACTGGTCAGTTATTACCCATATAACAGCAAACTACCTTTTCTTACCGTTGCTGGATTTTGGAGTAAGTTCAGTAAAACATGCACTTTTTCTCTCACCTATGCTGTTAATTGCCTGCCTATAATTAAGTTGAACACAGTAGGACAGTAAATGACAGAAAGGCTCAATGGTTTAGCCTTACTGCCTCATAAAAATACTGATCTGGGCTACACGTGATACCCACATAGCACAGCTAAAAGATCAATCTAAAACCAACAGTAACTTTTATATGGACTGATGGTCTCTGGCTTAGGCCCCTTCCAAACACAAGGTTTTCACAAGTTACACCAGCTGCCACTTGTATTTATATTATAAACACCACATGCTAAGTGTAAATTGCACTACCACCACCACTGATTTCACCCCAGACACTTTTGTACAAGTTATGGGCAGTAGAATCCAGCTTTAGGCTAAAGGCCAAGAAAGACCTCTCCAATGGGGTTGTATAACAGAGGAGTTTTTAAAATAAAATACTGAATTAACCAGTATTTAGAAGAGCAAGAGACTGGGTTTATCACAGCATTATAAGCGTGTTGCATAGGAGGCATAACACTTACCAGCACTGAGCCTGAAGAAAGAACCACCATGGCCAGCCCAGACCCAAGTGCACACAGCCAGGTCATGTGGATGTTGCCATCCTGTCCAGTTGACAAATAGATTATTACATTTGCACCCATAGACCAGGTCCTGTTTTTCAATGATCTTTTGTCCCACAGATTTCTGCAGGCAGAAGGTGTACCATGGGGAGAAACCAAAACAAGCAGTGTAGGCTCTTTAGAAGGACAGGAGTGAGTAACAGTAAGGTGAATGATGACTTTCAGAGTCAAGGAATGTTTGGGGTTTTTTTCCGGGACTTCTTGCTCATCTCTAAAAAGACTATAAAGGGTATGTTGTTACTCATGAAGGCCCTTTTCAGGTCAGAAGCAGAGTTAAAGGACCTTAAGAAAATGCACAGGGAAACACGAAATAGACATTTTGCCTGAATGGAGGCTTCAAAGTCTTACATCAGTAATTACCTTTATGAATTTGCAGCTGTTATTAATAGACAGAATATATGTGATCAAGCTCTTTCCTGCTTTATTTTAACCAAAGGGACATCTCTCATACTAGGCCTTCTCACATTTGAAACACACATTTCAGTCTCCCTGGGTTTCTGGCTTGTTTGTTTGTGCTTGGGCTGACCGCAGCCGTGCTGTCTCCAGATCTCCTCAGCTCCCACACACTTTGCTGCCTTCCACAGCACTCAGCTGTGATTCATTGTGTGTGCAGGTCAAACACATCCCTTGCATTTCTGAGGTCACAGCATTACAGACGGCCAGCACAGCCTTCCCAGCTGCATGTCCCATCAAGGCTTTTGGAAGTGCATCATGCAGCGCAGCCAAGCAGCAAAGCAAAGTGCATGAAAATGAGTTTCGTTCATTCACAGCTGAAGGAGGTCTTTAGATGGGAAGGTCTTCCAGGGCAAGAATTACATGTTTGTACTGATGTCAGAGCCTGTGAGAGCTTACCTCCTGTCCCTCTGTATTAGTTTAATACAATAGGACAAATTTTATAATATAACCGGACCAACAGTTATGGGTAACAGTTGTTGTGATGCCCTGGAGTCAAACTGTGGTTTCTTTCTATATATTCTTTATTTATACTTTAGCATGTATATAAAGACACATACATGCATATACACATACAAACGCATATATACATACAAATGCATGTGTATTCATCAACTGTTTAAGTATTTTATAACCATACACATAGTTTATAGGTAAGAAACCCCAGGGACATAATATTCCAAGAGCATTATGTATGCTTTCCTCATGGAAAACCTAAAGTTGTTAATTTCTTGGATATTCCCTCTGACATATTCAGCCTCCATCTGTTCCACAGAACAAGCCTTCCCTTGCATTTCTGTGAAGTCATTGAGATCTGTCCTTCAGCAGTTGGCAGAATTATTCCATTATCTTGATTGCACACAATAGTAGAGGACACATCCATGTCTCCCTTGTACTGGGGAGCCCAGAACTGGACACAGTACTGCAGGTATGGCCTCACCAGTGCTGAATACAGGGGAAAGATCACCTCCCTCAACTTGCTGGCAACACTCCTCCTAATGCAGCCCAGGAAGCTGTTGGCTAAAGGGCAACACAATTGTCTGGTCTACCAAGCACTGCTTCCTTCCAATTTAGCTTTTGTCTGCAAGTTTGCCGAGGGCGCGCTCTGTCCCATCATCCAGGTCATTAGTGAAGATCTCCAACAGCGTTTGGCCCCAGCATTGACCCCTGGGGTACACCTGGGGTGACCAGCTTCCAGCTGGACTTTGTGCCACCGATCATAATGCTTTGAGCCCAGCAGTTCAGCCAGTTAAATCCATCTCAGTGTCCACTTATCTAACCCATACACCACCAGTTTGTCTATGAGGATGTATGGGAGACAGTGATGAAAGTCTTTCTAAAGTTAAGATAAGCAACACCCACTGCCCCGGTCATCTCATTGGAGAAGGTTGTTAACCACTGTAAATCCCTGCTGACTACACCCAATCACCTTCTTGTCCTTCATATGGTTAGAAATGGTTTCCAGGATCATTTGCTGTTATCACCTTCCCGTGGTCAAGATGAGGTTGACTGGCCTGTTGTTCCCTGGATCCTTCTTCTTGTCCTTCTTGAAGATAGGAGTGACACTGACTTCCTCCAGTCCTCAGGAACTTGTCCTCAATTGCTATGACCTCTCAAAGGTAACTGAGAGTGGCCTCACAAGGCCATCAGCCAGTTCCCTCAGAGAAGGCATTGAGTACTTTGGCTTTTTCCAAGTCCTTTGTCACCAAGTCCCCTACCCGGTTCAAGAACAAGCCCGTATTTTTCTTAGTTTTCCTTTTGATGCTGATGTACCTGTAGATACCCCCTTCCTTTCCTGTTGCCCTTCAACATCTCTTATCAGATTCAACTCCAGGTTCACTTTGCCTTTCCTAACCCTGTCCCTGCGCACTCAAACAGTGTCTCTATATTCCTCCTGGGTCACCTGTCCTTGCTTCTACCTCTTGTGTGCTTCCCCACCAGTGAGTAGGCTGGGGGGGAACGAGAAGCTGGGAGGGGACACAGCCAGGACAGCTGACCAAAGGGATATTCCATACCATATGACATCATTCTCAGCCTATAAAGCTGGGGGAAGAGGAAGGAAGTGGGGGGATGTTTGGAGTTACAGTGTTTTGTCTTCCTGAGTAACCATTAGGTGTGATGGAGCCCTGCTTTCCTGGAGATGGCTGAATACCTCCCTGCTGATGGAAAGTAGTGAATGAATTCCTTGTTTTGCTTTGCTTGTGTGTGCAGCTTTTGCTTTACCTATTAAACTGCATATATCTCAACCCATGAGTTTTCTCACTTTTACTCTCTTCATTTGCTCCTCATCCCACTGCAGGGGAGTGAGCAAGCAGCTGTGTGGTGCTTAGTTGCCAGCTGGGGTTAAACCACAACACCTGCTCATTGGAATGGACTGTTCTTCACCATGGAGGAGATAATCCCTGAAGCCCAACCAGCCTTCTTGGACCCCTATTCTCTCTGGGATGGTCTCCTTTGGGATTCTTCCAAGCAGATCCCTGAAGAGACCAAAGTGCTCTCCTGTAGTCCAGAACTGTGATCCTGCCCTTTGCTTTTTCTCTCTCATCTCAGGATCCTGCATGCCACCATCTCATGGTCGCTCTACCCTTCACATCCCTGACCAGTCTTTCATTGTCTGCAAGTACAAGGTCCAGCAGAACATGCTCCCTCATTGAATTCTCTATCACCTAACACAAAGTTGTTATCAACGCGCTCCAGAAACCTCATGGACTACTTGTGCCCTGCTGTGCTGCCCTTCCAGGAGATACTGGGGTGGTTGGCTAAAGACCCCCACGAGGATCTGGGCCAGTGACCATGACGCTTCTTTCAATTGTCTGAAGACAGCCTTGTCTAATTCTTCATGAGCTGGTAGTCTATAGCAGACACCCACAACAACATCACACATGTTGGTGTGCCCTCTAACCCCAATCTGCAAGCTCCCAGCTGACTCTCATGTGTCCCAAGGCAGAGCTCCATCCTTTCCCACTACTTTCTCACAAAAAAGAGCAACTGCCCTTCCTAACCATCCCAGTCTGTTCTTCCTAAAGAGCTCATATCCAGCAACTGCAGCGCTCCAGCAGCATCAGCTATTCCACCATATCTGTGCACACAAAGAGTTCACCTGCCATGCTAGAGCCTCAGAGAAAGGCCCCAGGCACTGCCCGCAGCCCCAAACCTGCAGAGCTGCACCCTTCCTCAGAAGATTGCTCTGGGCTGTGGCCTCTGCTGAGTCAGGGGTAATTTCTTCCCTGGGTGCTGGGGACCATCTCCAACAGCTCCTTGCCACCATTGCTGAGCACAAAAGCACTGTCATCCCAGACCCTGGCCCCCTTCTGCACAAATGGCTTCCATCTGCTGGCTGCACACCATTCTTGATGGTTATATAGGCTCCCCCCAGCATTGGCTGACATTAGCAAAAGATAGCTGGCCCAGCCACAGAAAGAAATATCATATCTGATATCAGGTCCACATTCACTAAGCACCTTTATATAAACCTAATCCCTTCCTTTGGACATCAGCAGTACCTAAAGCAGCATGTGTCCCTTATGTACAAGGAGGAAGAAGGCAGCCACAATATTTTAAAGGCTGCCTTCATCAAGAAACACAAGAACACCACCAGATATCACACTGTACTATAGGCTAAGCTGTAGCAAAGGACACCAAAGCACGCCTATACAAAGCACCACAGGATATGTGATGTCCATACCCACCTAGACAGGCAGTACCTCTAGTCAGTTAAAAACTTTCCTAATAAACAAACACAGAAGAGGTCACTCTGACTTTCTCTTGCTCACCTGCAGGTAATTTTCCACCAGGTCCCATTTAAATTTGATGAGAGAGTCAATTATCTGATGAATCAAAAACCCCAGCATCCCAACTGCTGTTCCGATTAGCCCCATCAGCAGCCATCGATCCCACTCTTTTCTAGAAATAGGAAAACACAGTTAGCTCAGCCTATAGCACAGGACTATTTGCCATGTTTCCTCTCACAAACATGCAAGTTCCAATTTTAGAGCATTTTGATTATTAACCATAACTGCATGAGCAAGGGGCTGTATTTGCCAATATCTCTTTAAAAAGCATATACTCAACAAAACTTTACCTTCAGGTGAAAGCCATTTCTATTTGGGTAAGGAACATGGTTGGATTATTTGGTTTTGTTTTTTGTTTTGTTATTTTAGTACATAAGTAGCAGTGCAATCTGCTTTCAAATGCTGATTGTTTGATGTCATCTCAAGATTCAGTTATGTGACTCGGTAATTAAGCATTCAGTAGAGCACTCAGACCTCATTTCAAAGTAATTCCTGTTTTCTTCTACTGCAACTGATGCACTGAGCACCCATCATATAAATGGGCAAATCTTTACCTCTGGTTGCTGTCTTTCCTAAACTTAAACTTCTAACAATAATTGTGCACCAATAATAATTTCTGATTTATTTCTAGTATCATATAGGATTAGAGCACCCCTGAGATTCAAACACCACGTTTCCTGCAGATTACACTAAGAGGCAGTGAATGTCAAGTCTCAGTAAGAGAACATTCCCCCAGAACTCTGCAAAATCTCTCCATTTTAAGTTGTATACATTGAGTAGTTAATAGAATTTTTTTTGCGTACTCAATAATCTGTCAAGAGCAAAGGCATAAGCACTTTCGAAAAATGCTTTTCATCAAAGTTGCTTGCCATTTGGTCCCCTTCTACGTTCTATTAAAGTATTTTCCTATGTACAGAAACAATAAATAATGTTTTCTTAATTCCTTCTGCTATCAGGCATCCCCCTGGATTGTCCAAATTACCCATAGCTTAAAGGCAACCTAACAGTATTTAAGGTAAGTTTACCTGTATGTTTTCTCTTGTAGCCACTTCTTATAAACATTACTGTGTGAAGGCAAATAATCCAAACTCTCATGGGCTACCAGGTGTTCTCTCTCCTCCTCCTTGCAGTGATAATATGCTAAACTGCTTCTGCTGATGCTGCATTGTCTCCTAAAATCCTGAGAATTAATCAAATCAGGACCATAATCTTCTGCCATTAGCATCTCCTCTTCACTATTTTCCACGTGTGTCCTATGGGAAAAAAGTGATGACATTACAGCGGCCTCCAAGAATCTTTGGGATGCCAACAAGAACGATGTGAGCCCAAGATCAGTCTCCTTGAGACTGAAAGAGAGAGGAGTGGAAAACCAGACAGGGATGGAGTAGCTGTGGTGCAGAGATTGGCTGGTTTGTGTTTGGCCATGGTTTGCTGTGGCTATGCGTAGACCCAGCACAGTCAAAGCAACAAAACCTTGTCTGAGCTGGAGCTCTCTGGTGAAGAAGTTACTCCAAGAACAGACCAACCAGTGTAGCACAATTATCACACCTGCTCCTTGCTGACTGTTCAAAGGACAGGGAAGTTTAAGCCATAGGGGCTTTTTCTGCTTTAAAGAGATGATCACTTGCTGTGCTTTGGGCTGTCCAAAGATCTTGATCCACTAACCTAATCACACAATTTAATTAAATAAAAGAAAATCTAGGTTGCAGTTGACATTAAACTCCGAGTTCTCAGTATTACATAGGCACCCAAAAAATCTTATTCTCTAACACAATTTCCTTTGAACTTACATGTCAAATTTCTTTTTAGATAGATAAAAACCTTTTGATAGACTATCAAACTCACTACAGCTTGGATACTTTACCTAAGGTAGTTTGCAAGTTGGCAGTTCAAAGCAGAAAAAGACTTAATGCATGGCAAATATTTACTGTAAAGAAAAATCAGTAACATGCTGTGTGTTTGCCACCTCCAAGGTGTGTTTTTGGTTACCAAAGACAGTGTAGAGAAAGATTTCTGCTGCTCTCCGCTTACTGGCATGTGGACCTATTTGGAAAGGTCTCATCTCAAATAACGAGGAAACATAAATAGTTCCTGGTTGTCAGTTAGCAAGTACTAAAATGGCAAGGGGGGGGGCGGGGGGGAGAAGATCTTTACACAAGCCACATGCAAATTATCTGAAACCAAGCCTTTGGGACTTATGGTTTTCACAATGCTGGAAGTTTTCTCTTGGCCCACTACTCACGCTTCTCGAATGTAATGAAATACGCCATCAAGGCAATACTGCCTGGGCCGGGGGGGCACCTCCAAGTCAGGATATAGCAATGGCCTAAGTCCAACTTCTTACACTATGACTGTGTTTTTTTGGCAGCTCAATCAGGCATTTTGTTCTAGAGATTTCAAAAGTACTATGCAAATTCCAGACCTGGCAACTCTTGGTCTGAGGAAACAAAAGAGATAGTTAAAGAGAAGTGATCTAGCTGGAAACCAAAGACTTTAGAAAATAATTATTGTTGGAAACTGTGTGAATGGCTACAAGCAACAGTAAATGCATTATAGAAGTTAATGTTACTTTCCTTACAGATACAGGGTAATAAATTTATCTTTGCCACCAGTATATTCATAGAGATTTTTATCTGACAACAAACACATGTTGTGTGATCAATTAAATCACTCCAGTCAAAGGTGATTTGAGGAGGAATATCCAGGTTCTGACTCTGATTTTGATCTGTTCTTATCTAAAAAGTGGTGCTTTATTAAACACAGTAGCTCAGACCTTCGTTTTGGGTTAAAGCACAAAAATGTTTTGAGATTAGACTGCTCATTTGTACTTGTACAAAAGTTGGGTTTAACCACTCCTATTCCAAGTTTAAAACAGAGGAAAGGAAAGCAGAGCCCAGATGAGAAAAGCAGGTGGCTGAGCAGAGCTCCTGGCTGGGACCCCGCCACTGCTTCGTTCAGGGATGCCCAGTCTGGCTACTGCGAGGTCTCCATTTAGCCCATTTCTTTATTTCTGCAACATGGGAATTTGTATGGTGTCATTTTCTAGTTATGTTAGTTCAAACTGGTATATGTGAATAGACTGGGGTATTACAGAGATTACAGCATAAACAGAAACACAAAATCCACTGAACAACACAGAAAGGGGAAAAATAAACCTCCTCAAACTAAAGCTACCTTTCCAGGGAATAGGGATGAGGCTAAGTCACACTGCTCACAGACAACACAGATACACCTCATTCCATGGCACGATGATTTGTTGCATAAACAGGACAGCTGTTTTTCCTCAAACAGGAATACCATTACTGTCTGTAGAGCATACCTGAGCATTTGCCTTTGCTGTCCCAAGCTGCCAGAAGACCGAAGCTGACAACTCCTCTTCCATCAGACATGAATCCAACCCAGAACTGCAGCAGCGGCTCAGCTGTGCTGCAAATTCTCACAGGCACCCACTCATACATTCAAAATTTTAAAAAACAAAATGGAGTAAGACTGTGTTTTAAAACTTTGACCACTGATTATGGTTTTTTCCACGGACTCCTCTATAGTTAACTTAAACCCACCAGTATGCTTGCTTATTTGAAATGCATTTCATGAACCTCTGAGCAGCAGTGCACAAATGGCCAGGATCCAAAAGCTTGAAGGCAAAAAGCAGAGAGATATTTAAGGCTGCAGGAGGGCTCAGCTGCCTCCCAGAGATGCAGGAGTTGAGACAACTCTACAGAGGACAGACAAGGCCTTCCACAATATGTACACACACAGGGCATTCGTTCATTATTTTACAACGAAACCTGAAGACATTTTCCCTCCTTAACAGAAAAATAGTTATTTTCAGAATATTTAGAAGAAGACAGCAAATGCAGGTCGGGGCTGTAAAAGCATTCTGTACCAGAAATTCCTCTGCTAGAAATACATACTGCTTAATTGCCCTGTCAAAATTTGGCTGTCATTGTTAAATATGCTCCCAAACATAGACACACACCTCCCAATGCCAAACCTAAGTTTTCACCTTTCTTCTGCAAAGTATTTTGGAGGGTATATTATCAGTCCTGTAAAGTCTGCATGAGGATTGTCCTGCTTTCTGCAATGTTTTAATCTCCAACCACCACACAAGGATCTCTGCTTATCCAACAGCTTCTGTAACTCAAATTTTGCCCCAGACAAAGGCAACCAGAGGCAATGATGAAAGAATACCTTCTCAATACTGGAAGACAAAATTCCTCCCCACCCTCACCCCAGGAGAGCAGAGAATCCAGGCTGTGACCAGTTCCCAGGTTTTCCACTCATTTCTGACTTCAATACCTGATTCTGCAAAGCTTGCCACCTTACTTATAATTGTTCTTGCCTCAGAGGGATCACAGCGTCCGGGAAACTGCTGCTTTGGAGACAAGGAGGAAAAGGAGGATTCTATATGCTGTGTTCATCACAGCAGTTATGAAATATCATCGAGAGGAAAAGGCATGCTTTCAAGTTACCAAGATGCTGTTTGGGAGCCACATAGCTCCTTGTTCCACTCCCAAGCAGCTTCCACGCAGACCACAGGACTCCTCGCACAAGGGCGAGGGCAGAGTAAGGAGGGTGGGCAGACACCAGCACGGCGCCCCCCTCCTCGGTAAGCGCAAGCAGGCCGAGCTAGGCTGCCTCCAGTTAGGACCTGGAAAGTAGCTCCCTTGAAATTAGATGAGCAAAGGATTGGACCACTGCTACTCAGTGAGCTGGCTTACAGGTGAGGTGTGGTGAACAGAAAAAATGCAGCTACCACATGATTATCACTAGCTGGCCATTCCAACACCAAGTTTTGAGCTACCCCATCTATCTCCTCTCCCAAATAACTGGGGAGAAGGAGCACACAATTTTATTTGCCTAAATGTTTTGTGAGAGTATGTGCATGCATCCACATGCGTATCTTCTTTGTCCTTTAGAAGACCAAGGTGGAATAATCCCAACCAATACCGTGAATACATAAAATAAGTATTGCTAAATTACAACCCACAGCAAGTAAGAACTACCCACCAACCAGCATAAGCGATACAACATGAACTTAACACCAAAACATTTTGCCACTTGTCTTTAAGTAGTACAGACATAAATCAAATTCCAGCTATTACACATAAAAGCACCTACAACAGAACTCTAATTCTTGCTATGGTTGTACTAAACCACTCCTACCGGGGCACTGATTAAATTACCGGTCGCCCGTGTATCTAGATGGCTATATAATATTAATTTCAGCTGTGTAGTAGCAGGCATGTGAAAACCAAGCAAATACTTAGCTGGCAGCCCAGTCTTACGCAGACAGAGAACAGCATATTTTTTAAATAGTGTCAGGAGTCACATATACTTAAACTATACAAATCCCTACCCTCTCCGCTGCCCCCTTGTCTTCAGCCACAGGCTCGTTAGTGTGGTGTATGCTATTTGTGCATCTGTCAAGTAAAGCAGTACACCATTTTTACTGGCTTCTGTTTTAATACTAATTATCATACAGATACTATAGCATCACAAAAATACAGTAAAGCATTAGAGATTGAGAGTTAACGTTGTTAGCTGAATGAATAACACAACAATGCCAAACAGATCTGAAGGTACAAGTGAAAAGTATTTGAAATGCCAAAAGAAATAGTTACTACTTTAAGGAACACGAGCAGTTCAGAACATACATATGTATTTTTTTAACAGACTGAAAGCAGGGCAGTAGAATGGAGAGCTTCTGAAGCAGTGCTCTATTCACAACGTCCCACTCTGAAGATCAAAACCATTACACTACTAATTGAGGTGACACTCACAGATTTTAAATAATGAGGGTTTAATGTGCAATCTGAATGACAGCTCAAGGAAGCAAATAATTATCACAATGATTGAATAGTGATATAAAAACGTCACTAACTAGAATCATGGCTATAAATTTTCATCTCGCATCATTTCAGTACTTCAAAGTTACAGCATTTAAGGAATAAAAGTGTAGTGCTAACTTAGCATGAGAATTTTGCTATAAATGCAATGACTTGTACATTTGATGCTGACCGTAAGGACACAGATGTCTGAAATATTTTATGATAAGGCTGTAACAAATCTGATACACTGTTACAGGTTAGTAGTACCTTAAGAGATCATAAATTTAAACTGTGAATCTTCATGCAGGGGGAAAAAAAAAAGTACATACGACAGGAAACGGTGTCAGAAAACACAAACCAAGATGACTACGACTGTCTCCACAAATCCTGAAACTGTTGTGTTGTGGCAAGGAGTTATTTTAGGCATTTCTCAGAAGCGGATTGTCCCATAGTTCAAAGTGCAACACACCGCCCAAAGATGAGCAATAATGCTCTCTCCTGAAACTGCAGCCCAGCAAACGACAAACAGTGGAAGAAACTGTCGGCCAGAAAAGGCAGGGGTCAGGGTTGCTGGCAATCTGCCCGATACCGTGGCAAAAGCAAAGAGCTTTCAGCGTAGACTCTTCTCATTAATAGTATTGACTCTATTAACCACAAGCATACATTTAAACTTAAAACTGCTGATCACCAACCACTTAGATTAACCTGGGCACTAAAGAGCCAGCCGCCAGCATCACGTGCCTCCATGCTTTTGGTTTACACAGCTCCTCATGGTGACAAGTTTTGCATATCAAAACCGGAAAGAAATGGAGTCATCTCAACCTGCTGTACTTCACCACAATGTTTAACAATTTTAAACACAAGAATATTCTATCTCAAAAAAGTGAAAGAGATGAACAGAACTGGGTTAAATCCTGTCGGGCTGAATTTAAGGAGTTCCAAGTGCTAGTTTATCCCCTAAAGTCATTCTGCAACGTTCAACCCTCTCTCCTATATTAACCCAATTTTAACGGCACTGGAAAGATCTGCTAGAAACGTTCTTCCACATCTTCATAACTTCACAGCTCTACTATTTGAGCTGCTCTCATCCTTATTGTAATAGCTTTTATTCCTGTGACAACTGGAAAAAAATAGCCAACTTTTCACAGTCTATTCTCAAGTCAGTAACAGATGTGTTTACCTCTACAGGTTTTCTTCTTTCCTTGGTAATTTTTAATCAGTAGAATTGCAGAGGGAAATCAAACCCTTCCCCCATCCCTTTCTCAGCCTTACATGCTTAAAAATACAGTAATAATTCAAAATGAAAACAGCCAGTGTGTTAAAGCAGCATACCTACACATCTATAATAATCACCAGGGAGCAGAGTGGAACAATCACAAAGCAGCTGGTGAAAACCTGCCTTGTTTATGCCTGCATAGCCACTCCTTCAGTATTTCTGAGTTAACAAATATACAGTGTATTTTTTTTAAAACCCAAACTGCATAGTTTATACATTATAAAACCATGTTTACATTTTATCCATACCGCATATATTAAAAGCAGAAGGTTGGAATGCTTCCGTTAAGAAATGGTGAAAAGTCATTAACTAGCATAGAAAACATGCATTATATCAAGAGATCCCAAGTACTGGTTATTTGTGCATTATCTCAACATCATCCATTAAGTTACCCATTTATATAGTTTGGCACTAGTATAAATAATAAAAGGCTTTTTATATTTATTGCTATTTTAAAATGGTAAAGACTGAAAAATTTCAGAACTGTTTGACTATGGGAATGCTACTTCAGAGTTAGTATATGACACATTTTATAGAATGGAATGCACTGTATATTCATTTACAACTCTTTATCAATTAAGCTGAAGGTATACACCCATTTAATTAAAAAAAAAAAATTCCAAACAGCATTAAGGTAATGTAGAAAGCTGCTATTTTATGGAGTACTCATTCCTATGAAAGTTGAGATCAGCTAGTGAAATATGTTCTTTTGTATTTTTTAAAGCAGCACAAGTAAGTTATTTTCATACTTCTAGCATTACAGGCAATACATCCTTCATATCATTTTAGCCCATGATCAGTTGGGTCTGCAACAGAAAAGGTATAATACACTGTTTCAGGGAATAACGCAATCACACAGCCAAAAGAAAACCCTCTCCCACAACTGTTTCCTTATGTAGTTGACACAGATGCATTAACGAGTTCTAAAACTTTTTAAATTATTATTAAAGAAAGACCACAAGCATTTATCATGTTCCTCCACTGCCTCCCCACCTCAGAAGTCTTCCTAGGCTTCACAGAAGAGTTCTGAACACATCATTTAGAAAAATTTATAAGAAATGTATTTTGACCCACTGCTTCACTTCTATCTAGAATTGTACTGGCATAAAAGACCAAAACTACTTTTGAAGCCACCTTTTTTTGTTAAAGTAACACATATTCATACTTCCTTAATACCTGTTTATTCGTCCTTCTCTAGCAGTTGAGCCTAGTCACACCAGGGGCAATCCGGATGAGTTTTCAAAAACTAGAGGTCAGAATAAAAACAAATAGTAGTCAGATATCCCGCCTCTGTCATAGGATGGTGCTCTGCTAAATGAACCTTCTGCATCGAAAGAGAGTGTAAGAGAAGTGTAATATTTTTAGGCCCTGAATTATTATCCCAAAAGATACTAAATAGGATATACATCTCCATAAACTCACCATATAAGTAACCATGTAAAACACAAATACTTGTCTAAATTACACAGTTTATTATTATTATTATTATTACAGTTGACCAAATGTCATATGATGCACTAAAATTTTCCTTTAGGTACCCCCTATACAGTAACAAACATTTAGGAGCAGCGTGGATCATGCATCTATTTCATAATAGTTGAGGGATTCACTCCCGACCATCTTGCTTGGCTGTCAAGTATTCTTGACCGGCTTTCAGGAAGGTGAGCTCAAACCAAGGCAGTTGGTAGGTGCACACCTTCCAACATTTAACGTATTTTATTATAAATGAGTAAGGCACATTATTTGTAATGTGGGTATGTCCATAGGCTTGCTCATTATATTTAACATTCACAAAGCATGAATCATACCATCTTTGGGATTTTTTTTTTGTTGTGTTTTTTTTTTTTTTCCCCTTTCTCCTTTGCTTCATAGTAAACTTATCCCTCCCTTGAACAAGCAAAACACAAGAACTCTTGACAATGCTTCAGAGCACAAAGCTAGTTTAAATCCCAGTTGATGACCACCGTTATATGACTTCAAATACGATCTGAAAAAAACATTGTATCTAGAATTTTTGCACTTTCCCCCTCACACAACTGGCTTAAAATGGTGCTCTACTTTGCAAGATGCACAAATACATTTTTGAGAAGAAAAACCAAAAAAAAACCACATTTGCTAACAATAGCAAATTCAAATCTTGCCAAAAGAACGTAACACAAATTAAATACTCATAAGAGGAAAATTAATACTCTGGCATCTAAGAGAAACCACAATAACATGAGAAAACAAATTACTAAATAAATGCTGATTAGACACAGATGCATGTAAACCAACCTAACCTTTCTGGAGATGAGTACGTAGCAGCACTTCAAAATCTTCTTCAGGTAACAAGAGTTTCAGGGAGGCTCTTGACTTCATGCAGTAGTCAAAGGCATTTTAAAATTTCATAATTAATTACACTTGGACTTCTTCCCGCGTGAGCAAAATGGAAAACCAACACACTTAAAATCCCTGCAGGAATATTTTTACAGTCATCCTTTCTATTACATACCCTGGTGTCAGAGATCAGGTCCTTCCACCACTTTTTTTTCCCCTTCTGCAGAATGTGTCTCCTTACAGCTAGATATGCACATTGTTCACAGACACAAATGGTTAGAGTACAGTGAGGAGGAATAGCTGCTGCGGGATCAACTTGCACCACATACGACCAAGTGAACAGCCCTTTTTCGTGCTCTGTGAATAAGTGAGTCTCTTAAATTATGTTACCAACCATATAATAGCCTACGAACGTTTCTCATTCTCTCAACAGTTTATGCTGAAATTTTCCAAAAAATTCACATCTCAGAACTGTACAGTTCCATTATTTTAATTGAGTAAATATAGATTAGCAGTGTTAGTGTAAGAAAAAAAGATTTAATGGCATCAAAATTATTCAAATTAAATCAAGTAAGAAAATGTTGCAATGCACTTCAGCCAAACCATCACAAATGATATGTTATATAAACACAGACACGAGGTAGCTGCAGCTACAAATCCACCAATTCTGGAAGTGCCCAATTTGTCTAAAAAGCATGAACTGACAAATACTAATTCAACCTTTCCATTAGAAAAAGAACACCTATTTTATTGCTTTTAAAGGTTCATTCTTTACAGCACAAATAGGCAAAGGCATTATCAAAGAAAGTTACCTGTCTGTTGATGGCTTTTGATTATATTCACTTTTTCAAAAGAACTACTAAATAAAGTTTTGAATGCAAATAGCTGACTCGCTCCCAATGTTACATGTTCTCACCAAAATGAGTAAAGGCTTGCATTTTCCAAGGGGGGGGGGGGTTGGGGGGGGGGGGAAAGATGATGTAATTTCCAAAACGAGAGCATTAACTACTTTCTTATGAGAAATCAGCAACAGAACTAAAACCAGTGTTCCCACCAGACAGAATACATTGAAAAAACAGACCAAGAATTGCAGGAGAGGCAGAAAGCACTCTAGCTATAAAGACAGTGATGCCACAGCATATGGTACATGGAATGCGGATGGAAATACAATAATCTCTATTACAGGTGAAATTTTCATTAAAGCTTCCTCAAGTTTCTTTTTTGTGTGTTTCAGAAAAGGCAAAAGTGGAACAGACAAGGAAAAAAAAAAGGCAAGAAACTTAGAAGAGGAAAAGATGCAAGAAAGCAAGAATCAAGGCAGCAACTGCAAAAGCAAGACAAGGGCCTGAGAAGTAGGACAGACTTCAGCAATGTGGTCTGAAAACCGCTCAGAGGTCAAGTAAGCAAAGTGAAACTTCTGCTCACTTCTCAAAAGAATCTGGAGGGGAGGTGAAGGGGAGGTGGGTAGGCAAGGGTTTTTTTGTTTTTATTTTGGAGTTGGCTTTGAGTGTTGTTTGTTTTTTTAAAAAATACACACACGCACACACACAGTGCAAGCTTGTCTAGATAAACAGTTACTACAGATGACAGAACTTACTCCTCTGCAACAAACACAATACCTTGACCTCTCAAGTAAACTAAGTATACAAAAGTGGTAAGAATAAAAGGTGCATGTAAAACCAGCAGCAATATTATGTTTGGCTTTCCACTACTTCTGCAAGTTACTGTACATATATTACATCACTATTACAGAAATGGCACAGCCTCAGACACTTTCCACATTTTATTTACATTTTAAGACTAACTTTAATCTCAATCACATATCCATACATTTCCTTTGTTTCACTAAAACTTAAATGCATGGTTTATTAGAACAAAGACTGTAAACAAATATTTGCCATGTCCGATACAGGTAACACACAGGAGCTGCTTAACAGAAATTAATCCCCCCATTTTATAAATACAGGTATCAAAACAATCCTGAACATACTTTGTGACACTACTAGTAGTCGGCACCCACACCCTTGCAAAATCAAACAAGATGAGCAACGGTATTCACTGTACCTGCTACTTTAAAACAAATTTAACTGCAGCTCTTTTACTAAGCAAGATGGATAAAGCATGCCATTTATATTTTGCCTTCTCAAGAGATTATTTTCAGAAACATATATTATTCCACAGCAATCTGACACTTTCTGTCATGCTTTCATCTTGTAAAACCTGAATTCCAATTTTAGGCTATTTCAGGCTTATGCTTAAATGACAGTGCCTCAATAAGAGAAAAAAAATAATTGTGCTGCCTTTTTCTCCCATAGTGCCTGAAAACATATTGGGCATACATATAATATATATATTCTTACAAATGTCCAGGTCATGTATACCAGCTGAAACTCTTTTAATGTGTGGGTGTTTGCATTGTGAGATTTAATCAAGACATTAACATGAGTAGAAGGTTGTTGTTTTAAGACAGAAGTTTGAGAACCAGCTAAAATTAATTGTTGTAAGTTTGTCCCTCTGGAGGTTGTGGAAGCTTCATATTTTCTTTGGACATCATTAGACGTCTTAGCTCTTGAAGTACAACTTTAATGCTATAAGAATTTTGCCATTTTGCTAACACTGGTATGCTCCGTGCATCCACCTGGAAAAAGAAGAGGGAGTTGTAAGTTATGACAAAATAGAAAATCTCTACATAAGTAACTGCTATTGGCTAATTGTTCTAAGAAAGAGTCTAAGCATTCCCTGACACTTCCCTGGCATAAAGTCCCTGTGTTCAGAAAATATTTTAAGGAAAACCATCATATACTTACACATAGAAACAGATTCTGCAATAAAAACCACTCAGTGGACCCTTCCATCTGTGTTGATACTAATATTAGTGAGAAGGAAAGGGGTTGGGGGGAAGAGGCGATCAACAAATCGTTCACTGCAAAACTGGAGCCATATCTTGTAAAGTTTATTTTGTTTCAAATTACCCCCAAAAAAAGAAAAAAGTAATCACCTTCATTATGCCAGTAGATACACTTGGGGTTTCCTCAGTTCTTTAAAAGAACCTTCCACACAAGAGTCTGTAGAATACCTTTCTAAAGGAAAATTTCCTTTGTTTTTCGCTTGCTACAAGTATCTTTAGTGATTTATTTCACACTGGTATTTCATGATGCTTCTGATACATCAAAAGTCACTACATATACTAAGAAATGGCTTGAAATATCAAAATAACTGGTTCATAATGTTTGGACATCTTAGTTCCTTGCATCCTTCTTACAGTAAGTCATCTTATGGAGCCATGAAGATTACTGTACATCACTTACCAATTTGAATATGAACTGAAAGGAAAGGACATGGGACTTCTCCTATGCGTTTATAAAACCTGTGGGACAATTTACACAATTATATTATAACAGGGAGGTTTTCATAGGTAAGTAAGCAATTGAAAGTCAGCTTGGGAATTGTTTTGGCAGCAGGTAAGTCCTGGCCACCCAGCCCCTGGCAAGGAGGAGCTTGAAGACAGAGGGGCCTACGGCTAGGCAACTGCAACGCAGGCCCATGGGCAGGAATAGGGCTATGGCACACTACTGAATTCCATTGGCAGAGTAGCACAGGCAGCCCATGTGGCTATAAAAGTGGTGGAAATTACTGCTTTATGATTTAGGCAGCATGAAACATCAGGAAGTTTCTTATCCCATCTTAATTAGGGCAAACAAAGAAAAAACAACACTATCATCAGAAATAAGAACGTTAACACAGGTGTTTTATTTCTAGATTGTTCAAAGTGAGGCTGTCTACTTTCAGAACACCAGATGAGACTAAACCTTTTTGTAGGAGGAAACAGAGGACAAGGTTTAACAACATGCTGGCTCAGGCAGCAACACTACCCCAAGAATCTTCTGCTCCCTCTCACTAGGCACTTGGTTCCTTTACCAGTGCTACTGCCTATCAGCTCAGGTAAACCATAAAATGTATGTGGAGCTACTTTCTGACCTGAACCAACAGAACCCACCCAGTTTAAAAAAAACACCTTGGAAAGAAGTGCCTAAGCAGGATCCTTGATTCAATTCACGGCTCAGCACTATAAGCATTTCTCTTCACACAAATAATTGTCTGCTCAGAGTCAGGAACCCCTTAAAGTCAGCAGAGCTGCCAAAGATGGCATATCAAACCACAGTATAGAAGGCAGTCAGATGACTTAATAATTATTGCAAACATTAATAAATTAGGAAGAAAAAGAGCATCAAAAGGAAAACTCTATTATGCAGCAAGATCATGCCAGTTTAAAATATGCATGAGTGTATCAGCTAATACAGAAAGGTTTTGAAAGTAACACTGGGCATACCATCACTGTAATTCCTGGACTAACACCTACTACTTTTTTGAAGGGGTATTTGGTTTAATGTGGTAGATAAAAGAGGCCATACCAGAGCAGAATAATCTTTGCAACTGGAAAACAGGTTCTCTTTTCTTAAAAAGCAGACTACTAGATAAAACCACCAGTAGTAAAAGGGAAATTCTGATAAGAAATCACCTGTGTTATCAAGTAGCAGCTTAAGGCAGGCATCATTTAGCCTGAATCTTTGTTTTGAGGTACCAAATCGGATCTCTTCCTCGCCAATCGTTCTAGATAAGATTAAAGAAGGACACTCCAGAGTTTCTAACCAATGAACTGGACCCAGCAAACTAGGAACAATATGAATTCATTTTATAAGTTACAATAGTAAATATCACACTACTCAAAACTGTTCTGCGTATAGAAAAATCCCATGAGAAATGCATGAGACCACCATTTTTCCTCATGGGGTCCACAGAAAGAAGAAAAACTTCATGGTGGTTAAGTATCATGGTGACAGAAGAAACAAGGGCTCAGATCTTATGTTCACTCAGCATATAGCTGCAGATGTTTAAGAGCTTATTTCACGCCTCTCACACATAGACATGCTTATTAACACTTGTTAATACTTCTCTGCAGCTAACCTGCATCCTCTTGAACTTAGCAAGATGGAACAAAATGCAAGAGTACCCCCTGAATACTTTGGTATAAGTCCTTTGGCAGACTAGTAGTTTAAAAAATTTCCATGTTAGTCTGAATCACAATACTTGCTACTATAGCAGCTGAGGAGAGATCACATTATGTGTCATTGACCTAAGGGGGGAGGAAAAAAGAAAAAAAAAAAAAAAATCAATAATCTCCCTGAGAAAAATAGGGGGGAAAGAAGCCACAGTACACAACTGTCAAGGACCAGGTAATGGTTGTAACAGAAGATTCCCCACCAGGAAAGACGTGCACTTGGGTATGGAAGCCCATGTGATAATAAACTGTTTTAGAAGACCACTGGTAAACCAACATGTACAAGAAGAAAAAGGTAGGTTTAGATTTTGGAAGATTTGAGAAAGAAAATGAATATAGTTATCTGTTCAAATAAAGATTGGGTTAGCAAAAAATGGCTGGAAAGGCAGTTGCTCTGGGACACCTCAAATGAATGTCTTCAGCCTGGCCATTCTGCTTTCATACTGTCTTCCTCACTTCTCAACTGTGCCTTTGCAGGCTCTCTCAAGTCTGGAGATCTGCCTCAATTACACCATACAGCAGTCAGTCACCAGTGCTGCTCAAACAATGCAATTCAACATACACTGGCTGTACTGATATATGAAACCTCATCACTTAGAAGTAAGCTCCTCCAGCTTTTCTCCCTTGGCTGGGAATTTGTAGCAACAAACTCACAGACTGTAAATTCTGTTTTAACAATGTTCTGAACGTTTTCTGAGTAAAGACTGCTAAACATTAAATTTTCATTGCTGTTTATCTCACATGTCTTTTCTGCAAGTCACCAACTTTTTTCATAACATCTTGTAGCAGTAAAGATTTTGGCTCAGGTTGTTTTCTGTGTTGCAGAATTTATTACCAAGTTAGTGTACAATAAATTCACTTTATGAACAACAACAGTATTTGGAAGAATGACACAAACTATGCTCAAATCACACAAAAACATTAGGTAATATTCAAGCACACATCCTGGGACAAAGAGGGAGAAATTTCAAGGTCACCTAAAAGCTAATAAAGCTGTAAACAGCAACCTGAAGACTATTTTATTCTGGGGGTACACCACCGTCAATCTTTGAACAATAGCAAGAGAAGTAATATGTGTAACGCTTTTTTTTTCCTAAACAATTGGAATTAAAACAAATAATTTTACACAATGTTGCAAGGTATTCAGTGTTTATAATGTTCCCGATATCTTAACTTTAATAAGTAGCAAACTGCTTAGTCTACAAAAAACATACTCAAAGCAATAACTGGACAACAGTTTACAGATTTATAGCTGACAGTCCCAAGTGAGTTTAAAGGAAACAAATGTTTCCAGCTGTAAGTGGTATTTAAATGAGCAGAAGTGATTGCAAATCCTGCAAGACAGACTGCTGGAGAGCACACTCACAGATGCAAAAATTAGACATCTTCAAAAGACCATGGGAAGTTAAATAGCATGCAGAATGCAACCTGTGTTTTATCAATACAGGATACATAAGTCCAAAAGAAAAGACCCCGCAGCATTAAGAATGATAATTTAAAAACAATTTTACAACAGTGATGCCATTAGCACATAAAGGCATTTTGTCCAGCCCTACATAAGTACTTGGACTAGCTTTTCTGAAATTAGTACCCTAATTCTGTATACAGACACAGTAGCTGCACAGGCAAACTGAAAAGCAGAAAACCACAAAAACTAACTTGCAGATAAGCAAAGGCAGGCAATTTAACAAGGTGGCTCAGGGCACTTAAGTTTAGTCTTTTGAGATAAAATACTCCTGAAGTAGCCCTCTCCTTCGATCTGGGGGTGCCGGTTGACAGCCAGCTGAACATGAGCCAGCAGTGTGCCCAGGTGGCCAAGAAGGCCAACAGCATCCTGGCTTGGATCAGGAATAGTGTGGCCAGCAGGCGTAGGGAAGTGATCGTGCCCCTGTACTCGGCACTGGTGAGGCCTCACCTCGAACACTGTGTTCAGTTTTGGGCCCCTCACTACACGAAGGACATCGAGGTGCTGGAGCATGTCCAGAGAAGGGCAACGAAGCTGGTGAAGGGCCTGGAGAACAAGTCGTATAAGGAGCAGCTGAGGGAACTGGGGTGGTTTATTTTGGAGAAGAGAAAACTGAGGGGAGACCTTATCGCTCTCTACAACTTCCTGAAAGGAGGGTGTGGTGAGGAGGGTGTTGGCCTCTTTGCCCAAGTAGCTAGCAATAGGACGAGAGGAAATGGCCTCAAGTTGTGCCGAGGATATTAGGAAAAAATTCTTTACTGAAAGAGTGGTTAAGCATTGGAACAGGCTGCCCAGGGAGGTGGTGGAGTCACTGACCTTGGCGGTATTAAAAAAACCTGCAGATGTGGCACTTTGGGCTATGGTTTAGTAATCATGGTGGTGTTGGGTTGACAGCAGGACTAGATGATCTAGAGGTCTTTTCCAACCTTAACGATTCTATGATTCCGTGATTCCTTTCCTGCACTAAATTTATCAAACAGCAATCTCTGGGATCCCTGAACATATGCTGCTGATGGAAAAGTTTCTTACAAGCAAAACTCCTCTCTCAGAATAATCAAACAAAAAGTCAATAAACTTGTAACTGTCAGTACAGATAAACTATTACACACGTGTACTTTCCG
Source organism: Scopus umbretta (assembly GCA_013400535.1). NCBI lineage: Eukaryota > Metazoa > Chordata > Aves > Pelecaniformes > Scopidae > Scopus > Scopus umbretta. Next base: position 61,062 of record VZTL01023024.1, read on the forward strand.
TGCAAAGCATAACGGGACTTTTAAGTCAAGAAGGTTGAGAACCACTGCCAACAAGGCAGTTTGAGAGTAGCTTCCTTAGACCACCATTAACTCTAGCACATATTCATCTCCCCCCTCCACCATTCACACTCCAACTCAAAAGAAATTCTCACCCTCTAAACTCACACTGGAGGTCTACTTTTCCTCAGGAGTTAACTGGCACACACCTCCTGTAAAGCATTCCTTAACAAGGCTACAAATGCTTTGAGTAGTATGATAATACTGCTACACCACACAATTTCAGCTGCTGTTTCTCTCAGGTCCCTCTTCTGTAAGTCACCAACTTTTTCAACTTTAAGCAATGTGCTCAAAACCTGGCCACATGTCAAAAAAAAAACAGGGTGCAGAAGCATGAATAGTAGAGCTTGTCTGAAGATGAAACCCTGTTATTCATTCAAAGAATGCAGCAAACCGCTTATGATCTATGATATGAAAGACGATCAGAAAGTGAGAGCGTGGCTTGGAAGAAACACAAAGGAACTAAAATAGGAAGCAGCAACGTGAACCGTTCCAGGGATGCTGAAGGTGCCTCCAGTTTATCTGACACATTTGGCACAACTCTAGTGAGCACAATGGCAAAACAAGCTAAAATGCAAGATACCAGGACAATGGGCACATTAAAAATTACATAATAAATTAGTTTTAAATACATTAGTTATGAAAATTGCTTTCATTAAAATACTACCTAGTCCTATTTAAATGCATTAAAAGGAAGTTATGACTTTGAATAGCAAATCCTTCACAAGATGCAGCAATTCATAGAACTGTTGGGGAAAAACTGAATTAAGAGCTTGTATAAGCTTATAAACTTATTAAAATCAAATTTTCCTGTAGTGATGTCTGGATTTTAACAGCACTTTTAAAACCACCAGGCGCACATTTCCTGTCACAGTGTTCACTCCATTCCTCAGCAAGCTGAGGGAGCACAGACCTCCCCAGGCAAAAGCTCAATCCAGCTGACTCAGTAAACACGAGCCTCCAGGCTTCTGCAGGTCTGAGATTCTGCTTCCAGAAACCAACACCTATACTCTCAGGCATGCACAGATGAAGAACAAGGGCATACTTTTTTACTGATTCAGAATAATACATGTTACTAAGGAGGGGTATGAAAACAATATTATAAACATACCAAAAGCTCTGCTGCATTCCAGATTGGCAGCTTTTGCTAGTCACAACCTCTTAACAAACATACATACTTAGGTCACAAGCAACAGCTGTGATGAAGGGCAACAGCTGGTTTGTAGACAGCAATTTCAGCAAGATCTTCAGGCGGAGTAAGGCTGATGGCTATGTAAGAAGTACTTTCAAATTAATTTTAGAATATTTCTGAAGTGTGAGTGCTCTGGCTTTGGATACAAAACAGTAGACTATCTTACCACCTACAACAGCTCAAACGAATCCCTAAGAATCTCTCCCTCCCTCCTCTACAGCCACTGAGATACTTCAGCTTCACATTTCAGTACTGTTAATTACACAAATGCAAGTCCATCTTTCTTTTAAATCTTGCAAATTATTTAAAATCCAAAGATGCTCTCTGACTCGCCTCTAAGTATTACCTTAACCCAATTACTCTGCATTCACTAGAGACAAACATACACACAGACAAGTGTGATATATTATTCTATTTCCTGCCGATATACACATCTACCACTGTAAATGCAAGACAGCTCGCATCTCTCTTCACTGAGCCATGGGGTACCTCAGAGTTACTCACAAGACTAAAGTATATGGTGAATAATGGAGTAACAAACTTGCTTGAGCTGCTGCCATTGCTCATGTATATGAATTCATCCCACCCTAAGTGAGGAATCAGTGAAAGTAACTTATTGCAAATTGATCTTTAAAATGAAAGTCATTACCATCTATATTAAAAGACCTTAAGACTGAAGCTCAGAATCACCTTAGATTTGAATAAGCCCATTATAAAGAAATTAAGAGTTTAAATACATCGGTTCATTATATGTGCGTTACCACATCCAGAGTGAGACTCATCAGGAATAACCTCCACTTCTAACTAATGGAAAAATCAGATAAAGTTTTTAGTACTCCTGTTACATGATGTATCTAATCCCATTTTATGAGTATTACAAGGGAAATAGCGAAACATGGCTTAAATACTTTTTTTTCCTGTTCAAAAAGAAAATCTTCAGCTTCTTTTAAAAGAAACAACTGTTGCAATACTGTAAATAATCCTTGTCTCATTGATAAGCCACTTAGAACCACTAACATATTGTAAATACTTGAAGACTTGAAGTAGCAGGCAACCAAAATTTGATTTAAACCAAGCACTTATACTGTAAAATTTAAATATGAAAGCTATGTCCAACATGCATATTCTTCACCTAGGTTTTCCACAGAAATAATTTATAGTAGAGATTCACAACACGGTTGATCTTACCATTTCAACTTACCATTCCATTGGAATTATTTATTCCATTCATATTAATTTTAGTTACAAATCTAACTGTAGGAGGTGCTTCTGGATATTTAGGTCCACACTCTACTTTCAGACTGTATATTCTGTTTTCATAGTTTGTCTAGAAAGCAAAAAGACAGACTAATGCATCTTACTGAAAGCTGAATATTAATTAAAGAAAAAAACAAAAGCAAGAGGAATAAAGATGAAGAAATATGAAATAATTCTAGATCTCTTAATATTAAGTACCATTTAATGGTCTTGCATTACTGATTGATATTCCAGTGTTTTGGTTATATTGATTATTTGATGAATATGTATAAATTAGACTACTTACTGACGGTACCATACAGAAGTTTTAACAGAATACAGCTTTGGGTTTGTTTTTTTTTCCAAATTCACATTTACTCTCCCACATGCATTCCCGAAACAACTCTAGCACAGTAGGGGGCTGAGAGAAAAATCAGTGTTGTTTAGGAAAATTACCGCTTCCCCCCGTAAAAAAATATCTTCACGCTGGAAAAAAAAACTGGAAATGGGGAAAGCCAAAGATGCCAATAACTCAACAGTTAAGACACAACCAAGAATAAGATGAAACTAGTATTTGCAAAAAACATATTCTAGAAGTAAGTAACACTCCAGAAGATATCTAAGACTTCCATAGCTGAGGATTGCTGGGTTTACTAGAGGATTTATAAACTTTGGATGGTAAAGTGACAGCTAGTTTGCAGAAGACATCACTCCAAAATTGCCATGGAACAGATCATTCTAAGTGCAAGTGTATTTTGAGAAAGTCCAATTAGAAATTAATATATATATTATTTTTTTTTTTCAATCTTGTCAAGTAAGCCATGCATAATAAAAAGCGTCAGTGGCTCTGCTGGTCACTGACGTACATGCCTCTGTGCTCCAAAAGGAAGATAAGCCCAGTTTCTACATCTGTCCTTCCATTGGCACAATAGATAGAGCTAACATGAACCCAAAGCAGTAACATGCCTCTGAACTTTCCAGAAGTACCATCTTTAAGCTGTTCTGCATCAGCCAGCCCTCACCCTCTCCAAGTAGAAGTATCAACCACGCAGTCAAGTGATCAAATGGCAGTCCACTCTGTAGTCAATTAAAAGGCAGAGTGGAAATCAGACTTCTGAAGCACCCTGTGTCCTACAATTTTGACAAGCCACAGAGACTGAGCAGCAAGTAGGTCAGAAAGAAACAAGGTGAAGCAGGACATCCTTTCTTAGAAAAAAGGTTTTCTATTATTCTTTCCCATTAAAAGCTAAAGGCCCAATACAAGTAATCTCGTCGTGTTACAGGTAACATAGCTGCTACCACAGCAAGAAAACACAGTAACAAAAATTCTCATTACTCACAGATAACACAATTTACTTCCCCAGAGAGGGATGCTGTCAGATGTAGTGGAAATATTCCAAAATGTATATACACTGCTCACAACTCTGAAAAGTCCTAAGAATGGCACTCATTCTCATTTCCTTATTCCTATCCAGGTGGCTTCTCAACTTTGCTCAGTTTTTCAAGTCACTGTTTTACTGCAAGCCAAGCATCCCTAGCTAGCTCCCCCAAAAGCCTCAAAAAACACCCCATTTTTTCAGGGTCAGAAAAATGTTTCCTTTAGTCCAAAACAAATCTTCTCCTCCCCCCTCCATGTTGGTTCACCCTTCAAATGAAGCAAGAAAAGACTGATAAGCAATTTTTGCACGGCTCTCTACATGCACAAAGAAATTAATGATGTTGACAGTATCAGCAACTTTCTGTGTTCTGCCTAACTGCATGCTGTCTACGTAACTCAGCTAATTCCAAAAACACTCATCATCTACAGACTCTCAAACTGGATATGCAGTTCTTCTCATCAAAGGACCACGACCAGCTTGCGATCTGGTGACTTTCACTTTCTACAGTCACCACGCACTGCAAGTCATTCTATCAGTAAGACTGCATGTCCGTGAAATGGCCTAAAATATTACTTGGTATATACTCTTTCATAAAGAAAATAAAGTAACAGCAATATAAATTGACCAGAATTAAAAGGGCATCCCAGGTTGTTTTTTAACATTTTTCTTAAAAGATATGGGCTCCTACATAATAACCACTCTCTTCAAAGATGTCTTCAGTGTCTGCCTTGGGCTGAACAAGAAGCCAATCACAGGCAGTTCTGGAGGCTGTTTGGAGAGTCAGGGAAATACTACTTTAGTTAGCTCCAGTTTGCAAGTTCTTTTCAAAACTCCTAAGACTATGAACTTTCTTCAAAAAGTAATCAAACACTATGATTCCACAGAAACTACTATCCAAAGCATACCATCCTTACACTTATATTTTAAATTGGTTCCCTCTCAAATGCATACAAATCTTAGGAGCTAAGCACAATTACGCATATGTTCAAAAGTCTGCTGCAAGTTACAACTAACTCTGACTTCCAAAAGAAGCTTGAATTACACTGAATCTAACTCTGGAATGCTGTTACTCTGGAAGATAGTGTTTTCACTGAGGCCAATTTCTGATCTCAGTTCTTCAGCACCAAAGGACACACAAGATAGTAACCTCATGTTAGCAGTGAAAAACATATGCCAACTTAGAGCTACTTGAAGTATACTCATGTAAAGTTCTCATTTACACAGTGATCTTCTGTATCATATTGTAACTCATGGGAAAGCGTGCGCAGAAGTTACACTTCGAGTAAAGATGTGTCCACTCATGGCTGATGAGGCTGATACCCAGACACTAGAGCTGATTACTTCTCTTGCAGGTTTTATCAATCTAGATGACATTCTACAGAATTTAAAAGGTCAGAAGGATTTGACCTTTGTGTATATATTTTAGCTTATTAGAGGTAATTAAAAACTGCTTGGTCTTTAGGCATAATTCAACTGAATTGCATAAACTGCTATATTGAAAAACTTGGATAAAAGCTGTGAAATTTGAAAAGATATTGTCAGTTTGCTACAGAATTGAATTGCTAAGCACATATGGTAAACTGTGGAAAGACAGTTACTCTGTTTCCTGTACTATCACTGTACACTTAGGTGCAGTAATGATGGAAATACAGACCGAGTACATTCCTAACTCAGTAATAAGTCTCAAATCACAACTGGCTTATGCAGACAGCTGCAGAAACATGTACCAGGGGAGACTAGACTGAAAACCCTTACTAACATGCCAGGAAGCGATGAATTCTAACATGACTATACAGTGTTTCTACAATTTCATACATTCAGTTTTAACTAATTCCTTTACACTGTAACAAAGTAACCTTTTTTTTTTTTTTGCATTTTGTATTGCCTACAAACTTAAGAAAAACATTTTCAATTCATCACACTTACCCTCGGTGGCCCAATAATCATTCCTGTCCATCTTGTAAGTGTCATATCTTCATCATCTTCAAGGCCCCAGCTTACTGTACCATCACCTACTCCCTTCTGCCCTTCTTCAAGTTCTTCCAACAAGCGAAAATTACGAGGTACTTTAACTAGAGAAAAGGGAAGACTCTAATTAATACTGCTCACATTAAGGAAAAGGTAAATAATTTAATTGCTTTTATACGTCATGCACTAGCAGCTGCTGAATACAAATATACAACTATTTCCTGCGTGAATTTATTTAGCACTCAAATTGTTTTGAAGCAACTCATGACCTCACTGGAAGCTACTGACTACCAAGCGATAGCAATACAAACTATAAAAGAGAAGAGAGCTCTCTTCAGTCTGAGACGGCTTAATTCAGGTTCTCTTTCCAAAGCACAGTACTGTTTAGAGCCAGTATATTTCAAAATCAATTCACCGTCTGTCAAGTTCTACTCAACTAGAATCCACGTAAAACTGATATGGCAAAGTCCCTTCAAAAATATTTAAAGAATGCAACATTTAACACAAATTATCTTAATAAATGTGAACTGTAAGAGAAAGATTGAAACACTGTCACTTGATTTCACTTGATTTTAAAAAAACTAACACTTTAATATCTGAAAAAAATGAAAAAAAAGTCTTTTTTAATCTAGTGATTATTATTCCCACCTAACAGAGAAAAAAAATACGAAGCACAGAAACACTGATTAAGTTGTTGAAGAGATAATGACATATTCACAACATAATATGAATATGTACTACTGACTCTAAAGAGCCAAGTAATATTCACTTACTGAACTATAATTACTGGGTTTTGATCACTATACATGAAAACAGACAGATATTGATAGGTGTTAAACAAGTGGATGTTCAATTGCTTTACATTGCAGATGCTGAAATGGTATTTCAGCACTGATGTAGGGAACAAAGCTAATTAACACTTGTGCATGCAATAATGGTATGCTTTTGTTGTCAAATAAAATATGCATAATGATTAGTAGAAATATTACAATACAATAAACCCTCAATTTTGTTATAGCTGCTGATAGCTACATATTTTAGCTACTTACAGCTATAGTGTTTTCCATGATTTTTTACTACAGATCCTCTCTTGTACTGGAAGAATCCAGGTACTCTGTAAAACTAAAATTCTAAGACTGGGTACATACAAAGTTGTTAGCAAGGAATACATGCTATGCAAGATTGAAAGAGATGGGGATCAAAGAAAACTCTTTTTCATGTCAGTTAGTCACTGCGGTTTCAGGTTTTACATTACCCTAGTCTGTATTCCAAGCGGTCTCGATGCAAAAAATTAAGACAAATAGTGTACAATACGATTATTTAGTCAATACATATGCATATGGACCAGTATAAACAAACACACCCTTCAGCAACTATTCATATAGCTTATCTTGCATAAGTATGGTTTCTCCTAAACTCTGTTTTAAATTTTTTTTTTTTTTAATTAACACAGACTAGGGAGAGGCTCCCAAAAACTGCAGAAACAACTGTCTCCAAATTCCCCGAATTCCCAGGAAAAAGCATTACGAGTACAGTATCAAGACAGTGCAAGGAAATTAAATCCCTCATGTATGGCCTCACTTTCTTTCCTGCTTTGGTATTACCACTCATCTGAGCCCATAATGAGCTACTTCAGCTTGCTAACTGAGCAGAAAATTATACATTTTAGTTAGTCTCCTGACAGCTTAACAAACCAGCCCAGCTCACAGAGAGATATGACAAGTACCAGCATGAAAGTGCAGTTACCGTAGCAAAAACTCAGATAACCTCAATGTAAAAACATGTTTTAATGGAGTTAAAACTACTCTGGAAGCTTATATTCACAGATAAGAGTTCACATACGATTACCTGAAAGTACTAGCACAGTACATCAAGAAGCAGATCATTTTTCAGTACCTTAGCATAGATCCTTTTAAAAAGCATGATTGAAATTCATTTGCCCATTCCTCTGGTCCCATCCTGACTTGTTATTAACATTAGATCTGTACATTTACATATCTAATTCAGACTGGGGTTGAGAATTGACGATCATGCTTCAATCACATTATAGAGCACAAGGTTTTTACTTTTGCTCCACATTCATACATGCTCTGGAATGGAGTCTGCCAGTAAAAGGTTAGCATTAACCTTTAAAAAAAAAAAATAGATCAAACCAACAGGATAAACTTCTACTAAACTTCTTGTTTTGCACCACATGACTGAATAGCTTCTGATTGGTACGTGCAGCCTCAAACAAAAAAAAAAAAATCACAAACACACACCCATCCAAAAAGCCATGTATTTTAGCATCCCATCACTATCTTAGACTCCTCCAGTGGCTTAAATCCACCATTTCTCAGAATTCTTCTTCTGACTGCAGAACTTCAGGTTTATAGTTTATCTCTTTAAAAAGCACATAAAAGATGGTAGCAAACAGGCTTTAAGTTTATTTTTGATCACCTGCTATCACCTTCCAGTGCAGCTGAGAGGACCCAACTGCTCATTGCCAGAAGAGGTTCCATACCTTCTCCCAAAACTCTGTTGCTCTTGCACTAAACAGGCTCCTCTACTAGCCAAACTGGCACACTAATTTAGCAAAAAGCTGGTTTTCCTTTAGGCAAAAATCAAATCCAACCAGTTAATCAACTGAATTGACTCAGGAAGAAAACAACAAATGCCAGAGCAGACTTCTGTGTCTTTCAGTGCCTTCCTTTGCAAAACCATGCATGGGTGTGGGGATGAGGGAGCTTTTAGTGGCAAAAAGCCATCGGACTGGCTCAGTGGCATTGTAAAATTGTACTCAACACACAAAACTGCAGGAGGTGACAGTTACTAGAAAATAACAACCCCTTATGACTAACTGTCCTGTGTTCATCACATTTTTTCCACTACGTTGTCTGTGCTCGCTAGTTCGCCTAACTGCCCAAGGGGAGCAGTGAAGGACTTGGAAAACCTCCAGAACATCTCCAGAAAATAATTTAGATCTGCTCTGAAAAAAGAGACAAAACCCCATCTGACAGCAAGTGCCAGGCTACTCACACAAACAGTCCTATCATTGCTAGAACTAGGTAGCAAAACACTGCTCTGAAGTTAAAAATAAGAGTCAAAACACCTAGTGTTTAAAAAAAAAAAACAAAAACAAAAACAAAGCAAAACAAAAAAAATTAACAAACCAAAACCAAACTAAAGAAGTCCCACACCATCCTACTGAGATTCTAACCCATTAAAAAACTCCCAGAATAAAGATGTTAGTTCTCAACTAAAACTGGACCAAGGATATGGTCAAACAGGTTCCCTTTCAGAAAGTTACACACTCCTACATCATTTGGCTTGGGGTTACCAGAAACGATCATATAAATTAAGATAAAACCCCTATTTCATAAGAGCACTTCTATATTTAAGGTACTTAGTTCATTTCTGCAAACATATTCTATTCTTTTATCTATGAGTTCACACGAAATGCACAACATCTTTCTTCTTATGCAATCCTATATTTAAGATTTGGACAACAACTTCTCCCACCCTATTTCCAAAGACATACCCTGATTTGTCAATGGACATAAGAGGGGCAGAGCAACAAGCTGTGCACATCTTCATTACGAATGTCTACTAGAGCTTTTTGCAACAAAGGTTTACTAGGTCACTACTTCCTAGCTTGCAAATAAAAACAAACAAGCAAAACCCCCAAAACACAACCCAAAAAGCCCCACTAAACTGCTTTTATGTCCCTAGCTTATATGATTAACTGTTGTGGTTTAACCCCAGTCGGCAACTAAGCACCGCGCAGCCGCTCGCTCACCCTCCCACCCCGCTCCCGGTGGGATGGGTGAGAGAACCGGGGAAAAAGTAAAACCCATGGGTTGAGATAAGGGCAGTTTAATAAGAAGAGAAAGTAGTAATAATAATAATAATATACAAAACAAGCGATGCACAGTGCAATAGCTCACCACCTGCTGACCGTTGCCCAGCCCGTCCCCGAGCAGCGATCGCTGCCCCCCAGCCAACTCCCCCCAGTTTCTATACTGAGTGTGATGCCATATGGTATGGAATAGCCCTTTGGCCAGTTGGGGTCAGCTGTCCTGGCTGTGCCCCCTCCCAGCTTCTTGTGCCCCTGGCAGAGCATGGGAAGCTGAAAAGCCCTTGACTAGGGTAAGCACTACTGAGCAACAACTAAAAACATCAGTGTGCTATCAGCATTGTTCTCATCCTAAATCCAAAACACAGCACTATGCCAGCTACTAGGAAGAAAATTAACTCTATCCCAGCTGAAACCAGGACATTAATGTTTTACCCTCAATACTTCAAGCTTCAATTGAAGTCACTACTGAATGTTTTATTAGAAAGCCATTTTTGACAGATTGCTGACAATAAAAGAAAAACACCCCTTACCTTTATAATTACAGTCTCAGAAACTACCAGCAAATTGAACTGGAATTAAACGCTACTGCTATCCTCAGCTTCCACTCAAGCACTCGTGCACACTACTGCACTTTACATGTTTGCTTTGGTTATGGTAAAATCTTTACATAATACAAATCTACCTAGCTTGAAGACCAGAACAGATGTACAAGATTGCGCCTTCTTTCCAGTAAAACAACAGCAAGAACTTCTATCTAGAAGATCAGGTAATGACTGTCTAGATCTTTTGGAAATTAAGTTTGCTCCTGGTATAAAGTAAAACAACTCTTGTTCTTCTCACTATTTCACGCGTATCCCAGAGGGCGCAATCTAAATTGTATGTTAACTGTGCATACACAACTTGCAGTTTTGTCTCTAATCCAGATAATACAATTCATCAAATATTTGCTAAAAGCTTTTAAATATTCCTTGACAGAATCTGAATAAGAATCAGTATTTCATTTACAGACTTTGGACAATGAAACAACATCCTTCTGTTCTAGTTTGCAGCTCGTCAGCAATAAGTTACAGAAACCACCCCCATTCTTCAGCTATCAGTCCTCGGGTGCACCTTCTGGAACAAGCAGTGACAACTGAAGAGAGAAATGCCTCCAGCCTTTCACCGCCATGGGCCTGCCAAATATTGTTCTCCCCAATTCCACTTGCTGATGGGACCACTAATGGGCTTCAGACAAGTGCAGACAGGTTGTTTTCACTCCCTGTAACAGACGTCCCTCAGCTAAAACCTCTCACTTCCAAGTGAAAGGGATTAAAGCATTCATGCGATTTTACCACTGGCGGAGCTGTAGGAGTGGTAAACTCCACTAAGTAGGCTGCCATTAACGGCTAGGTACAGCACTGCATCCAGCACAGCTATTTGCAATGATGGACTAAGGCGCTCTGTGTGAAAAATATAGCTGGGTTCATCAAGATTAAAAAACAAAACAAAAGCAACCTCCCCCCCAATCTCTTTTTTGTTATCTCCAAAGCTTACCTCACTATGGATTTTACTGACAAATACCTCCTGACCACCCAAAACCGTAGACAAAACTGTCAAACAGTATTTACCAAGCTTTCACAGAGTTGAAGTAAATATATTACACTTTAAAAACAAAAAAAACCCCAAAAACCCCAAAACCAAATGAAAAAGAAAACCCCCAAAAAGAAACTCCAACACCGACTCACGGTTACATATACCAATAGTTTTTAATTTAGAAGTTTAATCATGAAACTGGACTGCTATTAGAAATCTGTGAAATTACAATGAATTTAATACCTTGGAACAATGAGAAAAAGAATAAAGCAGAATCAGTAAATAAAGACTTAAATTAAGCAGGAGGGTCTACTTTCATACATATGGAACTACTTAGAATCATAGAACCATTAAGGTTGGAAAAGACCTCTGAGATCATCTAGGCCAACCATCAACCCAACACCACCATGACTACTAAACCTGAAGTGCCACATCCACATGTTTTTTGAACACCTCCAGGGATGGGGACTCCACCACCTCCCTGGGCAGCCTGTTCCAATGTTTGACCACTAAATACTTCAGACATCACATTCTAAATCACCAAATTTATAGAAGCAAGAAGTATGCTATCCCATAGGACAAGTTAGAAAAGAACTTACAGCTATGCTTTTATCCAGAATCTGCATAACCTGAAAAAACATCACGGGGCATGGGGGGTGAATCTTTAGTATCCTTTAGTAGGACCAGCAACTTTCACTAGAGCAATAAAGGGGAACTGGCTGGATGGACCTGCTCTTGCTAGTATGTCAAGACACAGTTCCACAGCTGGCAATACCAGATCAACCACTAGTACAGAGATTTAATCAGCATCAAGACAGAACACACAACTGCACTTATGTCAAATCGGACAGAGCACACTGGCTACACTAGATGACATTTTTAAACCACTCACATGGACACACTCCTTCAAACACAGTTGGGAGTCCAAGTTCCCTGCACATCAAAGGATTGTTTCCCATTAACAGACAAGAGTGGGATAACATACACTCTACTCTTCTCCCTGCCACTTATAAAAAGGAGCCATAACCTAACTTTCCATAGATCATCTCAGCGCCTAAAGTATGAGGTTTTCTGTTATATCCAAAGCTATTTTTTATAGTAATTGTCTATTACAACATCCATACCAACGTTCAGTTTCTCTTTTAAAATCTTCCTTAGCTTTTGGCTTCAATCACCCCTAAAAGTTACATCCACATCAGGAGCCTTTTACCACTGTTATACCAGCACGTCCCATACTGCCAGTACACTCCCCAACACAGTTATAAAACCAAATCTTAATATGGACTCAAGAACAAGTTGTATCAGTGAATTATACATTAACACAGCTAGGATACTGTCAGGGATACTGTTCTTCCTGACTGAGATAGCTATGTCAGGAAAAGTCTGTAGTACAAACAATTTTGAATGTACGAGTTATCTTTTGCCCATTGACTTCCAGCTAACGGAAACCGAAAAAATACATATAGCTTGGTAACAAGAAAAACTCCTAAACTCCATTTAACAGTTTCAGACTCTCAGAAAAATAAGTATTTTTTTCTTATTAAAGAAGGGGGAAGGAGGGAGGGATATCAGCCTTGCAAATTCTAAGCCACAATACAATTTCTCCTGCGGCAGGGAGGGGAAGAAATAAAAAATTCCAAAGAGAAACACATAGAAAATAACAGGTTGCTTTTAGCCTGAACAATCCAGAAATCATCTTGCTCTGGACAAAATAAAGCAAGAAACTGAAATGCTGTACTAACACCACCACCACACCACACACCCACAAAAAGAACATAAAACAACCAAAGCCTTAAACAGGCCCCGAAATAGGCAATACACAAAGAAGAGAGGAAAGAGGACTAGGGCATGCAAAATGCTAACATATTCTATTCTGGTTGCAAAAAATATTCCTGTGGAATTAAATTTTTGGAAGACACTCTTCTCTGAAAAAACTTTTTTTTTTTTTTTTAAAAACATGATCTATATTTTTGTTTGCCAGTTACCCTTTACTTTTGCCTAGTATAATACTCTATGAATACACACACACACAAAAAATGGCTATCTGGAACCTACTATCAAGAAGTATTACCAGGTTTACTGTAATTACATTATTAATTATCTGAGGTTGATCACAGTTACCTGGCTCCAAAAGCCAAAAGTATTTCTCGTAACTTTCCTATTAACAAAGTTGGACAGGGGAGTTTTGTCTACAAAAGAACTCTACCGCTACCATTAGTAGTGGAATGAAGCAATTCAGTAGCGAACATTTTTTGTTCGTTTGTTTCAAATCAAGAATGTTACTACACACACAGTAAAAGCACTGTTTCCAATAACCAAGAAAACAACATGATTCTTGTTAAGGCAAAGAGATATTTTCAGTGAAAAGCAATACATTTTTTTCCAGTAACTACAACAGCATCCAGTTGCTGCTGCAGAACTCAATCTGCGAATCAACCCAACCATGTGCTACTGAATGTACAGTGAGCCTCCGCTGAGAAGACTGCACCTGCATTAAATGGGTTTGATACATCTTGGTATTTGTTAATTGAAGCTTCTGCTGTCTTAGAATTATAAATACATCCCACTGAACTGCTTTCCAACTGAGTTTTGATATAGTTCAGCAAAATTCAAATTCATGATTCTGTATATCAGTAGTATCCATAAAGCTACATTTACTATATGCTATTTTTCTCTACTTTGCTTCAGCAAGTATGTCCTAAAGCAATGCAATTCGGGCAACAGAATATTTTGCATTAAGTTTTGAGTCTAAATTAGAAAGTATTATAACTTAAATGGTGGAATGAAGGTATTTTGCGGCAATACACGGCCTGCACACATTGCTCAGGATGGTAAGGCACCAAGCAATTCAAGCATGTATGGACGCAACATCCATATAATGCAAGTATAATACTTTCTACAGGAACATTCCAATCACCACTGATTTTGTCACATAAAACCAAACAGATGCAGTTCTACCAATGATAACAGAATACAGAAGGACTTTATTTAAAGCCACTCAGTATAGATAGATGACATAAAAAGACAACAGATAGCAGAGACCACAGAGCACTCTGTGCTTCCAGAATTAATCATGGGCAACCCCTCAGAAACAACAGTGATCTTGAATGCTTTCTTCTCCATTTTGCTAGTGTCTAAAGTATGCATTGTGTCAGATCAATTGAACTGTGTCTTGACACTACTGTCCGCAACTGGCAAAGCTGTAAGCAACAGCAGTTTAGACCTGCAGACTCATGAAAACTAACCTAACTAAACTCACCTGTGGAAGATTTCTAGGCATAAAAGTTCAAGAAGAAAAACAAGTCTGACATAATCAGGCAAAAAATCCATTTCCAGGCAAAATGAAATTATTCATCCCAAAAGAAACAAAGAAAAACAAGACAACTAACTTTAGGAATTAATAAGAAAAGAGATGATTTCACAGAGGTAAGTTTTCACAGCTCAAGTAAACGGATGTACATCAGTGAACACATACAGAGAAAATGGCCATTTGTTCAAAGTGTTCAATGTTTATCGTAATTTAGAGCAGTTTTACTACAATCCTAAACATTAGAAAACTGCCATCTCTCAAGAATCAAAGAAATCGCCTGTACTCAACAGAGCTGCTAAGAACTGAATGGGCTATTCCGCTTCTTTGTGAGACTAAAATTTTGTGTGTGTGTATATATATACATAGATATATAAAAAAAACATGATATATTTGTCTACGTAGGAGATCTGTAACTGGTTAACTTCTTTTGCCTTGTACAATATTTAAAATAAAAAAAAAAATTGAAAGCACACAGGTTGGAAGCCTTGAAGGAGGAGGTGCAATTCGAGGAATTATATTGAAGTTAAAGTATGCATTTCAGCAGTGTTTGGTTTTGGGGTTTTTTTCTTATGAAGGTAGGTCACTTGCCAAGGAACATATCCAAGCAGGAGCCAATAAACAGTCCCAGCAGTGTCAAAGTTATGAACCTTCATCTTAAAACCTACCTTTTGGTTAAAGCTAACTAAAGTAATAATCATTTTCAGAATTACACCGGTGATAATTTCTATTTATTTCCCTTAAGTGAAATTGTACATTTGTTGGTATCTTAACAAACATAGTTCAGAACTGAAGTTAGGCTGCTTGAAAACAACTTCCATACAATTTCCTTGATATTTGAGTCTAGCCACAGCCATAAACATTCCGTATATAGCTTGTATTAAGAAGGCAGCTAATGAGAAACTATGTTAATGCAACAGAAACCTCAGCCATTTACTGCAACCCAGCATGTACATTTTGGCTGAGGGGAAAAGGTCTAGAGGGGCATAGGGGTATTTATATCTTTAGGGTAGGGCACAAACACCAGTGTTTAAAACAGTAATTTCACTGAAGACAGAACATAGGTTTACAGAAGCAGATTTTTCCCCACTTACTTTCAATTTCATTATGCGTAGGCAAAACATTAAGACAATTATTAAGCAATTATAATATTAATGATATTAAGCAGTAACAACTGAAAATTAAAAATTCTAAACAGAATGATATTTGCATGTTGACCTGTTTTTTTCAGTAGTAGTTCTAGTTGCACTGTGTTAAAATTTGCATTTAATACAACTTAAGCTGCTCCATCTCCCACTTTGGGTTCAGCTGCCAAATACAGTACACCAGGTCTTCCAAGGAAAACAGAACTTACTTTATACTTGCACATTTAGGGGCAGGCAGACTACTAACCCAGAAAGGAAAGGCCGTAAGCACAAGTATGGTCCACTGCCTGTCATCTCCCATTTTGATGGCTGAGCCCACCTCAGAAGCATTTGGTGGTATCCAATTCTCTCATTTACCTTTCACAAACATCTTACCAGCTGCACTCACAAAATAGAGAATGCATAGTGACGGAAAGCCTCACAAGGAAGAGGAGGTGGTAATACCAGTTTGCGTTACAAGGCCCCAGCTTACATTTCATTTTAAAAAAAAGTATTTAGACACTAGAAAATCATAATAAAGCTTTCAATATATGAGCAATATTAAAGTTAATTTAGTTGGGGTGGTGGTAAGGGAAGAAATTAATTTCTACAGATCTGGGCATTAGTAGTTAAGATGTTATAAACACATATCTGATTTACAAACACACGTTAAAATGGCTTAAACCACAAACCTTGATGCTGGAGTAAGAGATCTCAGCATATCAAAACTGCAAAAGCAACATCAGTTTATTCAATGCTTTTCAGTTGCTGATAGTATCACAGTAAGAATGACAAGCTGTCGAACTTGACTTCTCCAACAGAGTGAGCATTCCAAATGTATAACTTCATAGGAAAAAGTCTTTGCAATTTTAGGTTTTATTGATTATGTTTTTAAGTGTGAGAAATTACTAGCAGAACAAATAGCTCCATTTTCAAGGCATCTTCACCTAAGAAGTCCTCCCTTCTTTCTCTTATCCTGCCTTTTAGGTAACCAGAAGGAAGTGAGCTAATTGCTTCTAGTAATTTTGAGTTCTACCAATTCTGTTCCATAATTCCTCAGAGTATTTACTGAACTGAAGGCAGCCTTGTGGCCAGGACTCTTCCTGTGATGGTCAACGCCCTCGAGGAAAATACTCTTTCATTTTTATTCACTTCTAACAATGCTCATGGCCACTCCTCTCTCCCCTCCTTCTCTGCTCCCCACTGTCACCACTTCCCCCTTACTCACCTTTCTCAGAAGAGCAGCAGACAAGGAGACATGGCTGCCATTAACTACCTGATTCATCAGAACTGCTCCGCCCTCTGACCAGCATCCATGGAGAAGCCATTTCTCACAAATCCCAGCAAGTTTTTTTTCTATTCTGCACCATCTGTCCTTACCAAGGTTCATGTCTCACTGAAAACATCCATTGCCCATCCCCTGCAGCCCAACCTCCAAATGCCCTCTTCGCTCTCCTGATTTTTAATGTAGCAACAATACCCTAAACGTCCTAAAGGCGTTCAAGGTACAACAGTAAAGAAGCGTATGAGCCATCAGGTGCATGTCAGTGAGCAGAAGCACAGAGAGTAGGTAAGACTGGACATGTGAACACACACAAAGAATACAGTCCAGAGCTGAGAGAAACTCCAACTGGACTCAACTTTGTTAGCAAGGATGCAATAACAGTTACAGTTGGTTTCAGTCTGTCTTTGTATTTTCATGCAAATACAATCATCTTGAGTACAGTTGCTGGCACAGAATTACTAACGGTGCTCATATAAATTGCACTAATGAAGAAACTTGCTCCACTACAGACACAAATGTTAGACTACAAAACAGTAAAGGCATAAGCAAGCTCTTAGTAAAAAAAAAAAAAAAACCCACAAAAAACCCCAAAAAACCTTGAAAAGCTCCCACACAAGTTTTAAGTAATTAAAATAACTGATCCAAAAACCCCTCGAAAAATAGTTATCACACCAATAGAAAACTACAGTATAAAACCCACTAGATTGCAGTCCTAGCAGAAAATTGGTGTAAATTGCTTAAAACTAATCTTACAAATTCGCAGCAATATTAATGGCATAAATTTACCAGTCTATATTATAATTAAGTGCAAGTTTTTTGTTATAAACGAGACCATTGTTAACTCAGAGTTTAGTCATGTCAGACACTGTATGTCCAGTTGTGCCTGATGAGGGGGAAAAAAACCCAACAAAACCATACAGGAATTAAACACCTCAGTCACTAAATAGCTAAATAGCTCATCAAACAACACCCAAGCTGTTTTGGAGAAGGGTGGAAAAGCATGGCCTCTGGTTTAAAAGTTAACTCTTTATAGGCAACCACTGAATGAAACACAGACAAAATATTAAATGGTTCAACTATCTTCCCACATCTTTTAGTATATGAAGTGACAGATTATGAAAAATGACACATTGCGATGCTTAATCCGATTCAGAATTTTATTACTATTTCAATTTTGTACAAAACGATGTAAGGTAGCAAGCCAGAAAGGAGTGTTTAGAAAAGATACCCATCGCTTCAAAAACCAGCAGCAATATTGTGATTTAGTACTCTGAGGAATCAAGATTTTATCAGACAAATAAATCTTCCCGATTTCTCTCCTCAGAAGCTAAACCCCCACTCGTTAAGCACAAATTAACCTCACTATTAAAAGCAAAGCTATGTAAAGGCATGAAAAGCTAAAGGAAAGGTATAATGGCAAATAGGCTCAATTTTTGAAAGTTTCATTTTAAACCTGAGATTGTGTTGGCAGAGGAGAAAAAGGATTTCAAATACATACTTTTTAAGCTATCTTTTAAAGTACGATGACATAAAAAAAAATTGTTTCAGATAAAGGGACAGGAAAAGTGGGAGACTAGAGGGACCTAGCAAAGGCCAATATCTCGTCACGAACTGGCTTTCACAGGGTCTGCTTTAATAGTAAGAACACAATGTGTGACCCAGATAACAAGAGCAGCATCAAGGATTTAGTTTAGCAAAGCTGTAAAGCTGTCTAAACCAGGTTACAAGTCATTGATTAGCAAACAGTTGTTCTCAGATTTGCATGAAGGTCCTTTCCAACATGACTCAGCACCCGCCCACAGTCCAAACCATAAAGGTCCTTTATCAATGTAAAACAAATAATGTGATCCACTGTTATTCCTTCAGTTTTACATATAAGCATACACTTATGGATATTATCAGCAAATGTACCAATCACCACATATTTAGTAACAAGAACTGCCACTATTTTCCTACATTATTTTTGTGACATCATATTTCAGCCTGCTATTTTCTATATGCCGTGTCTCAAGAGTTCAAATTATTTAATATTTACACGATCATACATTCCACTTCTGTGAGAAGAAAGCAAGCTTACAATTTCTTCCTTAAAAACTTCTAAGTTAGATGATAAAACTGGACACTTTACTAAGACTATACATGTATCCTGAGTAAACGACACTATTTTTACCTGTACTGGGAAAAATGTTGATTCACTCAAGGAAATTTCAAATGCACTTAACTATCCAGTTACGAATAGTCACAAATGCAATGAAAGGAAGTGATTTATTTCTTTGTACATTTTAAATATGTCTAATGCAACAATTTTTTTTAAAAGGGGATACTGAGTCCATCTAGAAGTTAGAAGTAATTTTTCTGACATTTTTTAAATCTAGTTAAAGCTTCCGATCCTTCTGAAATAACGGATTAATTTAGAACTCCAAAGTTCTACATGTTGAAGGTTCCATTTGTTCCAAAACGCTAACAAGAAATTATTTAGTCACGTACTTAAAGGACCACACATTTTTCAAAAGGCTGTAAAACAAAAGCTCATGTTATTCAGAACCAGTCTGACAGCTTCACAATCATAAGTTTTTGCACTGATGCAGAGATTTTATTCAAAATATTGTTTGTATTATATCTCATTAGTGTCTTCCAAATGACAAATACAAAGGAAAACACTCTTTCGGGCAGGATAGCATATAGCAAAACCCTTCTGAGTAGTTTAAATAAGGACTATTTTGAACACTTTCCCAATAGCACCTTCTTGCCTTTCCACAACCCGTGCTGAGGTTCTAACGGGTTACTAGAGACAGCAAGGCAACAAAACCTAAGTAATGTGAGCAGCTGAATCTGATCTAGTACTTCACACAAAGTTTTGGTCAGGATGAAGTACAAGCTGTAGTCTAGGACAAAGCACGTAAGAGTAGGGAGAGAGAGACTGAAGGGTCTGTCAACAAAATGAGGCTCAACAGTTTCACAGCATGTACTTAACACTGCCTTTGGAAAAATCTTCCACACACTAACAAATATGTATGTAATTCAACTCCACCCACTACTCATAAGATTTGGAAATCTAATTCTCACACATGAGAAGCCTTCTCATCTGTGCTTAGATTTATAGTGTGGACCATCTGCCTCCAACTGCTGAAAGGCATATCTTCCTGAAACTGTGTGTGTGTTGTATCTTCATCCAGGCTAAAATTTTCAAGGATTGTATAGAATAGTTTAGATAATGAGCTTTAATACTGTGCCCAGTAACATCCTTGAATTTCAAACAAACTCTTAAACAAATAGAAGATTACAAAGTAGGCCACGTTTTAAATCTTGGAAGTAAGGTGTTTATCCTGTGAGCATACTCTTAACACAGATGCTGTGGCAGAAAGACATAAGTTGGGACTTGTATTTAAAGACAGTTGTAAAACACCAGCAACAAAGACAGGAAAATGGTATGGGCAAAGCTCCGAGAAGAAACAGAGCATCTTGTGTATATATGCCACAAAGTTGGAAAGAACTGGTGGTCTATATATAGTTTAAAAGACATTTGTAAGCTAGATTGTTCTCAACCCAGCTGAAGCACATTTAAATTATTTGTGGCTTGCCAAGATGTTTTTAAGCAGGCAGAACAATCACAGTTGCAATTCCTGATGCATAGGACAGGATGGAAAAATGCCCCACACAGAGTGCTTGCTGCCTCACAGAATACAGTATTTTACTTCTTTTGTTTTGTCTGATTACTTGCAGCTTCAAGAAGTCTGTGCTTACACAGCTAACATTATAAATACACAGAACAAACTTTGAGGACTGTAAAATTCTAAACAGCTTTTAAACTGACTTCTTGGACAGGCTCTGGATAGGTGAACAATGTGATGGAGGCATAATAGAGCAAAGGGGAAGGAGTAATACATCCTTGAAGGTAAAACATACTAGATAAAAAACAGACAACTATTTCCTCCACAAGGAAAAAGAGGGAGGAAACGGGCATCCAACAGGTCAGAGGAAAAGAGAAGCCTACCTATACCAAGTTTAACACACAAGTCTTCTAGATACAAAGCTTAAATTATACCATCTCCTATTAAGAAAAAACAGTCTTTAAAACATTACTTCTACATCCCATTTGCGAGTAAACTCCTTTATTACTCCTCTGAATGGCTCTTAATATCTAGGAGTCTCCACACAGGGTATGGTGATCCATCAATCTCTATCCCACTAAGCACAGAACAGACAGACATCAGCTTGATTTGGAATGGAGAAGAGTTGCAAAAGATTTAAGGGAAAGTATTATGGAACCCTTTCTCACATTATGGAGTCTTTTTCAGTGGAGGACTTTAGGTAAAAAAAAAAAAAAGCTTTAAAAACAAAACAACAAAAACCCCAATCACCAGGAAAGATACAGTCAGTCCTCGCTTCACAGGTCAGGGAGTTAGACTGAAGGCACTCAAGACCACTTCCAGCCCTTCATTTTTAATATCAGCTTCCTTACAGCTGCAGTCATGCACACTTAGAACAGCTTTCAGCAACACTAAACATTTGCAAACAGAATTAAAAAGCAAAGTTAAGAAAACAAGGCACTGACATTAAGCATCGTGCCACTTCTATTCAAAAACTCAATCATATCTATATGAAAAGGGGAAGATATTTTTGCCTGGACAACATACGTCACACAAAGAAGCCAATGCTTCCTTAAAGATGAGAATATCTGGAAATGAGAAGTATGGACTTTAGAAAAAAACAAACACAAAAACCAAAACTTGTTTGGGATCTAGCTGGGCCTCTTCAAACATATTAAGCACACTTTCAAAAAAGGTCGCTTGTGACTACATGCTAGAAGTAAAGCTGCTATCTCACACAGAATTGCTGACTGCAGATCAGTTGATTTCCGCCCCCTCCCAGTGCAGAGGTTCAGCAAACCAAGGGGAATTTTCATTAACTTATCCCTATTCACCCTCCCCCAATCTACTGAAGCCTCCAGCTGAAGAGGAAGGAGACAAAAGCCTTTAGCAGCCCACAGTTAGGACACAGTATTAGACTTATTCTCAGATTTTCACACATAAGTTCTAACCACTTACTGACATGATCACTGCTTTTAGGAAACACTCACATTTTAGAGAGATCTAGCTATATCCTATAGATGTAAGATAAAATTAAGTAAAACCCGAATTATGGAAATGCAGAAATTAACTCCTGAATTAACTCCTTTTAATGATGTTATTGACTGGTTTCTTTTTCTCAAGTTACATAAGAGATTTTAAATGGCATGCTTTGGGAAATTATTTCTTTTAACCTGAAACTATGTTTAATTACATCTTCTGCTCTGTATTTTCAGAAAGATTAATAGACTGAATCTCCAGCTAACAAATATGAAATTGCTGATTATATCAACAATAGCTGTTCTCTTCTTTAAAAAATTGACTTCTTTTTCCCCAGACCTCCAGCAGTACCCACACAAACAACCTGGGTCCAGCTTCAAGCAGGAGCTGCAGCATCGTAAGATTAATCAAACTGCAGCTTACAAATGTCCATTTCCGGCACATCCGATATCTACATGTAAAATTAGTCAACATAGGCGATTTTAGAAAGCAAGAACACTTGTTCAACAACAATACAGCGCTGACATACAGTTGCTTTAGCACACATCAAAGAACAGCTATTTTCAAACTAAATTATCTGTTGTTAAAGGCACGTCATCTTTTGAGCGATTGTTTGAAGAACCAGTGAGCCCAGGAAAGGAGTTTCTGGAATAAAACTAAGACAGTTGACCTCAATAACAGTTTTCCTGTTGACTTCCTTGGGGCTAGAATTTCATTCCTGGACTTCACGCAACCAAAGCATTCATTTTTTGTGAAATAAATAAGGATTAAGTTGAACTTTATAGCAAGACCAGATTAAATTCACAGAGCTAGGTAGAGTTAAATCTTACATCTATAGCAAATAACTCCCTTCACTCCTCCACAAATGAGTATAACACAGCTTCCTGGCAAGAGCAGTTCTTCTGGGTGAAGTCTTAAAAATCTGAATTTCTACACAATATGCGGAAAGAACAAAACACACACGCATTCCCCCCCCTACAAATCTATGCATATACCAATAAAAAGCCAAAAGTATTTTCTCCACAGGAGTTAAGTATTTTGCCTTAGAAGCCCCTATTAATTTTGCCAGCAGTTCTGTTGATGATTCTGTCTGCTCGCTTCATTTTGCTAGAATGATTTTGCTTCTTGAGCAATGCATTCATGCAGTACTAGCCCTTTACATTGTTTGGGCCAGATACATGTATAAAGAGTTTTCTACATCTCCCACTTTTTTGGAACTTTAGGTGTGCCCATATTTATGAGGCAAACATAACTGTACTGAGTAAGTGCATATAGAAGATTTTAAAATATCACAGGTCAGACTGTGAAGAGCGCTTATAGCAATAAAACTAAGAAAGTTTAGTCCAAAAAAAGTTTCTTCTTATAGACGTGAATGTTCCATAGGAAGAAAACAGCTTTTTTTACTATACAAATTTTTAGTAGCTGATATTCTACAATAGCCAGACTGAATGGACTGTGATGCCAAATGCCAACACTCAACAGCCATAAGCTAAACCAACTTTACTTCCTGTGCATTACAGGAAATCCCAGGCCAGAGTCCAGACATAAGCTGAAGACTTCGGGAATTGCTGCATAATAAACTACTAATAAAATCCTTTTAAACTGAGACACCAGGAAGTAAGTCAATAAATTTTAACAAAATACAGTAATCCACAGTCAAGTAAATACTTAAGTTTTTCTAAAATATCCATTCTAGCTCAGTTTATCATAGGCAATAACATATCTTTTTGGGGTGTTCTTTCACAGAGTTGCAGAAGCTGCTCTATGCCCCAATTTGTTGTAACCTTTCCAAATTCTACTCCATAAACCCCATATCCCCAAAGCCACACGACCAAGTGGAGAGGACTCTCCTACCCCAAAAAATCTGCCCAAGCTCTCCTCACAGAATCAACAGTAAGATACCAAGACCAGTTTCAATACACAGAAGTTTCTTCTGTTTCATTATACTTTCAATCCCTCAAAGATCCAGTGGATTGGCAGCAGAAATAAATTCGTCGCCAAGTCTGTCAATTCCACTTATAAAAGTCTCAGGGGTGACAGAAGGGGAAACGAGGCCCTGAAGACCTCAGCTTTTTGTACTGGGGAAAAGTATTTTCATACTTCAAGGCTCTCATGAAATGAAACTGAGGGAGTGTAATTGTGCTTCTTAAACTTCTGCATTTAGTACTTGAAGGAATATTCTTGTCCCTTTGCCACCACCTTCCACAATATTCCGCCATGCAAATGCCCAACACATGCTATACTGGTTACTGAGATGGGGTTCCTGGGATGACTTGCAGCTCTTTGCCCTTCCATTTGCCTACCAGAGAGACCCTTTGGCTCCAGTGGCTGTCTAGTGAAAGAGAGCAAGATGCTTCCCTCCTCTTCCCTACCATGCTGCAAACACCACAAAACTGAAGTACCTTTGTCCCAAAACGCAACAGAGGCCTGGCCCCTTTTCCCCTGCATCAAGAAAGAGACAATCCTTTATTTTAGTTAGTTCTACACCACGGCTCCTATACTGATCGGGTGATACAAGTCTTTGGCACAAATCTTTTTCCTCCGGCATTTTTACCAGGCTAGTGACACCTCCTCCCTTCCCTATACGCACAGGCATCTATCCATTCCTGCCTCTCAGCAGATAAAAGTCCTCTTCTTCCCCAGCACCCCACTACGTTCATTACAGAAGCCGGAGGCCTTTCTCCCACCATTCACCCCGGAGGCCAGGCTCTCGCAGGGGTGTCGCTGCCCTACAGACGGTAGGGATCGTGCCGGGAGCACAACCTGGCCCGGCGCCCCTGTAGCTTCCCTCTCTCCCCCGGCCAGAAGACACCTCCTCCCCACTCCGGTCGCTCCCCTCAGAGGCAGCTCGCCG
>VZTL01023025.1:343-12746 GCA_013400535.1 Scopus umbretta
CCTTTGGAGTGAACCTACTGATGTCTTCTACATTATATGAAGAAAAACACCCAAAACCCCCTCACAACCCTATAAACACTATAGTATTGTGACACTGAACTTTCCACATGGCAGTATCCTGCACACTTACCATTTGTATCTTAAGAAATTTACAGTGAGTATTATGTACATAATTCAGTGACATGCACATTTTTAAAGCCAGTCTGCAATAGTTGTGTAAGTTTTTAAGATGATAAATGTGGAGCACAATAACCTGACCTGTTAGCCCAGTGACTGCGTAGTTAGAAAGACTAACTGTAACTTAGTTTTGCTCTTTCGATTCAGTTTTGTCAAATATGAGAAGTTTGTCAAATGTGAGAAATGACAAGTTGCATTGTACATGGTACTTAACATAAGTAGAAACATGACTATTCACACTGAACAGTTACTTCAATTTTGTTCTGACAGAGAAAATAGTATTACCTAATGGCTAGAAGGTATGCCAGTGAAGTTTAAAGTGAGTACTGTAAATAAGTAAATATTGTTTTGATTCTAAACTCAGATTGAATTAATATATTGTTTTATATCTTTGTTGTATTAAAACATATTTAAAAGTACTAAAATAAAATATTTGAAAGATGACAAATATTTGATTTACTTTTTATGTAAAATCATGGCTCATTCTACGTGTTAGCATTGTGACCATAAAAGTATACCTGAGTAATCTAGGTTTTAGAGTTGTTTTTTCCCCAAAACTCCCCTTGAGTTTTTCCCCAAAGCTTTGTTTGACTGGTGTGAAAATTACGCATGCTGCATAATGCATGTATCAGTGTGCCTGATGTTTTTGCTAGCTGTAAATTGTTTTGGCAAATCTCTTGAATATTTTTGTTATTAAAAAGTTAGAAAATGTGTTCCATCTTGTAAGATCTCAGTTAAGTATGACAAGGGGGCTTTCAAAGACTCTTCAGCTGAAGTAACTTTAATGTCTCTGGTGGTGGATAGCATTATAGTAAATCAACAGTCAGTGTAAAAAGTGTTGGAAAAACTGTGAAAGAGTAAAGTTAACTGCTGAAAACGTACATACTAATGGCTTTGTATGTTAGGCCTATTTATTATTTTCAGTCACGGATTTCAGTTATCTGGTACGTGACAGGACGTGCACTCATTCCTATGGAGAAACTTAAAACAGTATACCAGATATGCTGTGTGCCCTGGAGTTGTACATTCATATTTGTAAATGGCAATTTTGAAATATATTTTGTGACCTTAATGCAGCTAAAATACTCTCCAATTAGTGTCAGCCAGGTAAAAACGTACTGAACCATTAGAATGTTTAGCATTTGCCTCCCTCATAAAAATCTCACTTTTCTCAAAAAAAAAAAAAATTACAAGGAATAAGGGGAAGCAAAAGCAATAAGGTTCAGTGTACCAGTTGCAGAGTACTTACTGTGGCCTTTGGTCTAATATTCGGGGAAGCAGTAGGTTGTGTTCTAAGCAATTTTAAACAAGTATGTGCTTTGTGCATTGTAAATACAGATTGGGGAAAACTTCCAGGGAAAATAACTGCCTGCTTCCCAGAATATGTTACAATACTGCTTAGAGATGTAAACTTTAACTAAAAAACAATCTTTCCCCTCCATAACAACTTGCTTTTCTCTGTGTTACTCCTACAAGCAGAATTAGAAAGAGAAATAGTTGCTGCTGTCTGTAATGAGAAGAAATAAAACAGAATCTATGCAGATGGGCTTGAGTTTGGTGTTAAAATGTGGGTGAAATGCCTCTCACTAGCCTACACTCTTATTTGTTAGCATTTGAGGAGAATCAACTTCGGACTGTCCTTCTCAGACCATTTTGTTCAGATTTATTTTCAAAACTCTCATAAAGAAATTAGGTACAGAACAGAAGTTACTCTTCTTCTTAAAATACCTTTAGTGTCTGCAAACCGTTTAATTATATCATTGCATCCCGTCTCTTTCTTCAGTGAACTTGTTGACTGCCAGGAAATAGTTTATTCTTATCTGCTAAATGTGCAGTTGCCAGCCTCATTTACTGCTCCTCGTTCAAAATGCACATTGGATTGTTAATCTTGGTCTTTCATAGACCTGTCAAAGTAGTTCACAAAGACTGAGCATATTTTCACAACTAACTTTGGACAAACTGAAAGGGATTTCTTAAAGCATAGGTGCTAGAATAAGATTGGTATTATGAGCTCTTCCTCCAGTATGAGAATTGGTAGTGCTGACAGAATATAGTTGGCACATACTGCGTGAATCTGTTATAAGTATGTGCATATGCTTAAAACTATTTCTGGAGAAATAACTGTTCCGGGTGATGTAGTAACTAAAGGTTACAGCTACAGTCTTAAGTCTGCTGCTATCTGACTGGCTTGCTTTTTATTTTGGAACTGATGTATGACAAATTCTGGTGAAGTTACTGGTTCTCTCTGGATTACTGTTGCTGTCAGACCTGTGCTGAAGTTTGATACCAGGATAAGTACTCATTGGACTGTTCATAGTAGTCATTTGACTTGTGCAAAATATTGACAGCCAGTTCAGTAACAGGTTTTTTTCTCTAAGTGTCATTAGTTTCTAAAAAGGATCTTTTTAAGCTCTAATCTCTAGCATACCACAGCAAGATCAACTTGAAAGGAGATAGAGGATGCTTATCTTCAAAGAAGGGTCACTTAATTTAAATATAAAAAGCAATTAACTTTCCCCCCCTCACTCTGCTACATGAAGGCCTCAAAACTGAATCTGTCTCTTGATCACTGGTAGATTCTCAAATACTCTAATTGGAGGTAATAGCCCTAAAAAGAAAGGGGCAGAGAGGAAGAGGAGACAGCAGCAGGCAACACGTTTGCTATTCTTACTGTAGCACTGAAGAAGGGCCTTTAGTAAATATAGGGAAAAGGAATGCATTTCACGAATAGTGTGAAGGAGAGTGGAGAATGAAGCTCGGGGGATTACCAAAAGATATTCAAGAGGTGACTGTGTCCACTGAGGAGTCTCTGGTGTACAAAGGGAAGCACTGAAAGGGACTGGTAAAACTGTAACCCGCAGTTTTGCTGCCTCTTGTAACTTTGTTACAAGTCTCATCACAAAGCCCCCCTCCAGAGCTTAACTTTTTTGGATTCAAATTATTTCATTACGTTAGGGGCTTGTGGGGGGAGGATTGGCAAAACTACAAAGTTAAGACTTCTGTATCCTAATGGTACTTTTAAAAAAATTCCTTGGTGGTTGTTTTTTTGTTTTTTTTTTTATATTGGGGGGAGGCTTGTGATACTGACTATGTAGAGAACAATAACCTGGCATGGCTATTGTTTACACATACATGAAAACACACATCACAAAAACTCTTTGGTGCATGCTTCTGCCAGAAAGAAGGTGAGTGATGTTCTCCTCATCCTCTTGTGCTCTAAGATAAGCACAAGCTGTGCTTCGTGTTATTGTGGGAAGCAGAGAAGAGTAGGCCCTGCCTGAGAAGCAGGGTTTATGGAGGTACTGTGCTCCAAGAGGCCTTCAGAAGTATGCTTGGATTGTTTGCATGAAGTGACAGTTTGACCTAGAAACAAGAGCCAAAGTTATGGAGAAAGATGACAATAAAAACATAAAGCACTAGCTCCAGCTTCTGTAAAACCGCAAATGTTACTTTGCACCAGATCAGGCTCCAGCCAAACTAAATGGTAGTCGATGCTCAAATTAGGTCTAGATTCTCGCAGCCCTTATTTTGCTTCTCAGTAGGTTTCAGTATATCTTAGCAAGCTCTGCCTTCTCTTGCGAGATACTGACTTGGCTCTGGGGGATGTCACCTCTGTCAACAGTGCCCTGATGAATGACTCCGCAAGGTGTGCTCTCCTGCTCCCCACCCGACGATAAAACAGTACTCCAGTGTGTTACAGGGGGAACTGCTTGCTGATACCAGTGTTTCTGAAGAGGAAAGCAAACAGAGTTTGTTAGCCAAATGCTTTAATGAGAGTGCCAAAAAGTGACTCAAACCTGTGAGTAACAGAGGGTTGTGCTGTACTCAGCCAAAGGCTCTACCTCCATTTCTGTCCCGCCTACTAAAAATAGTCCCCCTGGCTAATGCCAAGGGGCATAACAGCCCCTTGTGTGACAATTGCAAGCCATCAGTCATGAGACTGGAAATACCTAGATGAGTGTTTGCTCTACTGCAGGCTGAATTAAATAAGCAAGAGGAGACAGCAGGAAGAGGGAGAGTGGTTTGCAATGAACTTTGCTAAACATAGGCCTTGCTGAAGGCCTCTGGCCATTCCTGAGATGACTCCTTCACAAAAGTGGTCTTTCACAGAGGTGGTCTTCTGTTCAGTTGTTCTGGTTTTCTGTGAATCAGGCTGTTTCTCCAAGCTGTGGGTTACAGTAGTTGAAAAACAGCTTTAGCAGAAGGCAGTTGTCTGCTTCTGGCCAGGTGGCAACATGAAAGACCCCTCGGGTGCCATCTCTGTCCCAGTGCTGCTTCAGACTCAGATTGTCAAAGTGGGGACAGGCTGGTGTGATGGCCTAACTGAGTTACAGCGGTGCTGTTCCCATTGATGTGGTGTGCACACTGAGCAGGAGTGGATTGGGGTTTATATGCTAGAATTAACTTATTTTATTCCAGGAATAGTTGCCACAAGACAGAGTTAGACCTGTAGCTAAATCTGTAGTCAAGCTCCTACTCGGGCATTACCTCTACTATGTCCAAATGCATCTGAGTTAAATTCAAGCCACTAGCTGCCATGGTTGATGGATGGTTCACAACCTGGGTCATTTTCACTTTGGCTTTTTCAGTGTGGATGTAGGCTGTGTCATCTGATGGCTATTGATTTGCCCTTGATTTTCTACATGCTATTTATATGCACAAATCGCCCCTCCGCTTTTCCTACAGCACAGGGGAACTGGCAAGGAATGATAGCACAAAAGGAAGTCAGTCACAGGATCTTCCCTACCAGCACATGGTGTGGCGAGCACATTATCCGTGAGAAGACAGTAGCCTGAGCTCACCTTTGGCTACCTGGTGTACGTATTCACATCCCATCTGGGTGTTCAAAGTCCA
This sequence comes from Scopus umbretta, assembly GCA_013400535.1. Taxonomy (NCBI): domain Eukaryota; kingdom Metazoa; phylum Chordata; class Aves; order Pelecaniformes; family Scopidae; genus Scopus; species Scopus umbretta. The sequence goes on from VZTL01023025.1 coordinate 5,375, forward strand.
ATGACAACTAATCCAATACTAATAAATGCCACCACACCAGATGCAGGAAGAATTTACACCTGGAGTTGCACAAAGACTAAGGAATCCTTAGGAAACTGGCTCAGCTCTTTGACTTGATCTTAAGAAATCCTCCACGTAAGACTAAATGCATATATATTTTTCAATATTATTCTTTGTTTTAGCTCTTAAGAGGAAGCACTTGTCCCCAGTCTTCAGATGCGTAAGATGTGGGAATTTAAACCCAGTTGGATCCTGGGGCAGTAGGTGTTTGGGATGCAGATTCCTTGTATCCCAAAATGCAATCTAACGGTGGAAGAACTGTGAGAATTCATCCTGAGACAGGTAAGAAAGATAATGGCTTGCGAAGGAGGCTTTCTTGCCTCCCTTGGTAAGAAACGAGAGAGCTTAATGAGCGCACCGACAGACAAATAAGCTCATCAGTGTTTCTGAAGGCATTTATCAGAAGCAGAATAAAGGTAGTTTGGGTTCCTTAATCAAGTACACTGACTTCCTTAAACATTTAATCTTAATGTTGAGTGAAATGTAGTGTTCTTGAAAAGTTTTCTCCTTTTTAAGTCACTGAGAGGAATTTAGTTTGTTTTTTTTTTTTCCTAAGGATTTCTGTACATTAATGTTCCCAAATGCAGGGAAGAAAGGGCTGGAGCTGACTTGGATTCACATCCATATTTTCTTGATTCCTTTTCTTCCTTCTTTCCCCTGAATCACAGAAGCCTTTAAAAGCTTGTGCTGCATTATCCATCTTCTAATCATCACCCCTGTGATACTGTCTTGCCAGATCACTACTAGGCATGAACTAACTTGTCAGCTAGCTACAAACACGGGCAGGGTAACTGAGGACTAACGCCCTATTTAGATACAGAAACCGAAGACGTGGTGTGGCTGATAAGACTGCCGAGTCTTCCAGAATGGACCTGTGGGGAATCTCATGGCAAAAAAAACTCAGAATCATGCTCTCTGTTAGGCTGAAGGTCCCTTCTGGCACAAGCCTTATATGCTGCAATATCCTTTTTGCTGCTGGAGTATAGGCCAAAGGTGAAAGATTTTTGGAAGGCCTTTTCTTCTGCCAGAAGTGATTAATGGAAAGCAGCTGGCCACCAGATCAGAGTAACAGCTGGAGTGCCAGGATCCTGCCAAAAGAAGTATGCTTGTGCATTAAGATTACTGAGCACTGGCTTTTGTCACTTGAACATCTGTGTCACGGTTCAACCCCAGCTGGCGACTGAGCACCACACAGCTGCTTGCTCGCTCCCCCTCAGTGGGACAGGGGAGGGAATCAGAAGAGTAAAAGTGAGAAAACTCATGGGTTGAGATAAAAACAGTTTAATAATTGAAAAAAAACAAAGCAGTAATAATAATAAAAGATTATACAAAGCAAGTGATGCACAATGCAATTGCTCACCACCCGCTGACCGATGCCCAGCCAGGCCCTGAGCAGCGGTCCCCTAGCCAGCTTTCCCCCAGTTTCTATACTGAACGTGATGCCATATGGTATGGAATAGCCCTGTGGCCAGTTGGGGTCAGCTGTCCTGGCTGTGCCCCCTCCCAGCTTCTTGTGCACGTGGCAGAGCACAGGAAGCTGAAAAGTCCTTGACTAGTACAAACACTACTGAGAAACAACTAAAAACATCAGTGTGTTATCAACATTATTCTCATACTAAATGCAAAACACAGCACTATACCACTACTAGGAATAAAATTACATCTATCCCAGCAGAAACCAGGACAATCTGTATCCTGCTCAGAGGATTTCAAAGCACATTTGAAATTCATCCTCTGGGAAAACGAAAGTACAGAAGTAGTCCCAGGCATGCCAAAGATTGCAATGGGCTTAATCAGACAAACCTATTATACTGCATCTGGCTTCTCAGAGAGCTTATTTAAAAGAGCTAAAGTATCTTCAAATCATAGTCTCCTACATATAAATTCTCTGAGCAGTAAGAAATCAGAACTGCAGTCAAAGAAAATAAACATGCTGTTAGTAAAACTGCCTGTTTGTGCCTGCAATGAGCAGCTGAGCAAAACCACCAAAAAAAAAAAAAAAAAAAGTAGTTAAAAACAACATGTACACATTTGTTCTTAGTCCCACACATCTAGCAGTCTACATAAGCAGGCTCACAAAAATCTTAAGAGCTGCTGGCAGTGCCAGTTGCAGAAGCATGGAGAAGGCAAGGCTGTATATTGGTTGGCATGTTCTATACCGCAGAGAAAAAGCAGGGAGGCAGATGCATCAGAAAGCATCCACAGCATCACTTCACACTCCTAAACATAGCCTGTGTCAGAAGAAAGCTGCCGAGTATATTGAAAATGGTGCTGGAAGCATGAAAACCTGGAAGACAGAATGTATCCCTCATGGGAAGGACTGCTTTCTCAGCTGAGAGCCACCAGGACAGGGTGAAGTTGTACACAAGATGACCCATGCTGTATTTGGCATTCAGTGCAGTTAATCTTACCCTGTAGTACTGAACAAATGTGAACAGCCATATAATAGCACAAAGTTCAGACATCCATCGTATCACTGAATCAGTCATCCTGGACTGTGTTGGTGGGTGCAGAGTCTGAAACTGCAGCTTTATTTATGCAAGTGTCATCTTTATTTTAGGATTTTTTTTTGTTTTGGGTTTTGTTACTGCTTTTTCCCAACCTGAGATACTATCAAAAAGCTTGGATTTCACAGGGTTTCATTTTCAAAGGGTAGATTATTCTGCCCTTCCTGACTTGAAAGGGTTTGGAAAAAAATCATGAACCTCTTGTTGGATGGAGTTCCCATTTCCAAAGTGTAGGTATTTCCGTTTACTGCTGCTGGATGAATTTTCAGTGACAGCATAACCCTGGAAGATGATGTCATCAAGTTGAGGCATGTTAGGCTGCTGCCTGATGGACTGATTTCCTGTGGCCAAACAGAAGAGAGATCTCCATGTACAAGGACCTTTGTCATTCCGTAACTTCTTTTTTAGTGTAGTGTATAATAAATCTTATGTGATTATCTCCTGATCTCATTACAGCTTTCTCCTATGATTAGCTAATCCTGGTGGCTGAACCTAATATATTGAAGGATGACTTTTAGGTACCTACTGATTTAATAATACTGGAAACGCAGGATTGCAAACACCAACCATGAGACTTCCTGCATAGCTAAATCTCTATTACTGCTATTATTTGCAACCTTGGTACAGCATAATCTTTTTTTTTAATCTCTGAAGGAATGAATATATTGCATTTGTAGCCATATATCTAGGTTATTCTAATTAGCAGCTTTCTATTTAATTCATTAAAACTTCAAATTTTATCCCTATTACCAGGGAAAATAGAGAGAGACTGTACTGATAAAGCAAGAACCACAGCTCAAGCCTGACTCAGAATTATAATTATTCTGGCTTGGTTGAACCTCCAAGGCTGCTTTCAAGAAGAGTGGAAGCGTTGAAGTAAAATCAGAGAATTTTTTTTAATCCTTTCCACAGGGATACCTGGGGTGCAGTAACTTAAAGCAGTTTGGCACATGGGACTGAAAACAAAAGACACGTGAGAAGCCAGATTTAGTGCAAATGCACAACAGAAAGAAAAGCTTCTGGAAAGCTTTTGTAAATTTCTGAAATGCACTAAATCAGAAATCTAGTAACTGAAGCATCAAAAACATTTCTACCTCTCAACTTCATGGTTCCTGTCAGACAGAAGTGTGTGAAGTCACACAAGGAGAACCCTGGACATAGTGGAGGACTGTGACACTCCAACCTCAGGAGTACCTTAGGAAGCATTACTAACGTGTTGACATTCACCTTGATAATACATCTGTAGACAACCAGTATAAAACAATATGGTTTAAAATATGTTCCAATAATTTTTTAGAGTGTGGGAAGTTATTTCAGTAAAAATATTGAACTTGTTTCAAGGCAAATTTTTTTACTACATGCATAAACTTAAAACATGTCACGCGTACCTAAGTTTTAATCAAAATGCAGCTGGAAATGTGAGGTTTAAATGTGTATCAAAATATATTTAATTGAACTGTAGTTCTATGTTATATTCTATTTCTTAATAGAATAGAATTCTGCTTGACCCATGTGAGTTTCATGGAAGACCGGAGACTTTGCTCCTGGCTGTGAAAACATCCTTCTAGAAAACTTACCTCTACATGACAAAAATGGAGCAAAGGCTCACTTCTCTCTCTGAAAGGACTCTTTTCTTTGTCATCTCTTCTTATGATCAATGAACCATGTGCTATTTCTCTATATATTTCCTAGCTAGCCTCTTAATGTTTATGAATTCCTTAATCTGTTGCTGGGTTAATTGAACTGTTGGCCTGTGTCCTGCTATGAATACCCATTAAGTGACAGAGGTCTGGTTGCAAGTCACCAGTGACATTATTTTTAAGAAATACGTATTTTGTAGGTCATTACTTGCAGGTCTTTGTTCTAAAGATTTATCTTTGATTCTGGCTGTAACCAACACTGATGAAGTGAGTGATGCTGAATTTTTCCACAACCTGCACCTGTGATCCCATCTGCAAACACATACCGTCCATTTTTCCCAACACAGGCTTTTCAAGTCTCCACATCACAATGTATCTGAAAGCCAGTCATTTTTAGCAATGATTGCTTATACTGAGTTTTAAGTCACATGTGATAGATCTAGCTGATGCAAGATAACTTTTTGAAACAAAGTTTATGCCTATTTAGCCCTCTAGGCCACATAGACAATAACGTTGTGGTCATTTGAATAGTTCTTGATATTTTTCCTAGGTCGATGCATACTGTCTAGGCTAGTTTTGAAAACATATTTCTATACAGACACCCATATAAAAAGTATTTCTTCCTGCTCCTCCATAAAAATACAAATTTGCAAAATTTACCCTTTTTTAATGTTACAATGCACTAGAATTTATGCTCTTTGATCATAGCCACTTATATGATAAAATTGCTGTTTCTGGGTGCTTCGGCAAAGCCAACATGAAGTATATGCTGAGTAAATACCAATTTTCACTTTATGCTTATGAATATTTAACCCAAAGTAGTCATGTGCATATTGAAACCAAAGCAGCCGGTGTAAAAGATGGAGTCCTCTATTTTGGTAAAAACTTTTAAGATGTTACCCTTGTTTTATTTATTGTTTTACTATAATGGAATCTGCAGTGAAAATGAGGAGGGACAGTGACAGGATCCAAGGATCAGCCTTCATACAACGCCTGCTTATCAATGTCCAGATTATCCATGTTAACTTACCACCACAGGAATGCCACCATTTCTCTCTACTCCCAGCCTGGAGAGATGGAGCTCTTTGTGGCTGTAAGAAAACAGTACATCTGTAGGTCCATCCTCTGCTATGCTTGAACTCTGGACGACCTAAAATTTATCTTAACACTTCATTATTCTAGAAATTGCTCAGCATTTGTGTTATAAACACTGAGAATACATTTTAAAACAAATATGCAGCAGTGCCAGAGAAGTGTCCATACCATAATGTAGGAGAAATTTTTTAATTGCCCAAATGCTAAGAATGTGGTGAATGTGTTCTCAGGGTATGAAATAGGTATGCCTAGACACATCTTCCTTCCAGACGGAAGGGGGAAGGGGACAGCTAAGAAGTTGTTTAGTTTTATTTAGAATGGTGCATGATTTCTCCCAGTGGGTTGTTGTATACAAATAATATTGCCTCTTTAGACCGTGATAGGCCACATTTATTGTACCTATCTCGTCACCTTTGAATGTGGAGGATTTTTGTCTGGGTAGATTTTTAAGCAGTATCTTACCTTTTTTTTCTATTACATGCTCTGTTCATTTTACAGCTGGGCATGGAAGTTTTTCAATGTGTCATTAAAAAAAAAATTATAGTTATGTAACAATTGGAAAGCAGGACAATTTTTTTTCAATCTTCACTTTGTGCTGGGCTCTACAAAAGAGGTCAATATCATTACTCCTTTTTTGCAGAAAGGCAAAGAGTCTTAAAGAGAAGTGAAATTAATCGCTGCAGGTAAATCTGCAGTAAAGCCCTGATTTTTTCATTCTTGTCACCGGACACCTGTGCCCTTGTTCCTGTCACAGTTCATTATCCCCTTGTGTTAGTATTTATTTGTACTCTGTCTGTTTTGCCTTTTGTTTCTGTACCCTTTTCTCTTCTTTGCTCCTCAGCTTAGGAGGCATTTGGGTTTCTTACATTCCTGAATGGTTACCTGTAGGGACTTTCTATTTTGCTCAGAATTACAGGCAGCTTTACAATAGAGAATTAAAATCATATAAGAAATCTCATCCCACTTCTTCAGCTGTGGGATGAAGTATGCACAGTTGCTCCTGGGAGATGGCTTAGACAAATTATATTAAGTGCAGAGATTAAGCGTGCTCCATCAATACACTTACTGGAGAAATCAACTGCCAAATCGTACCATGGGAGATCCTTCTGAAGTGTATAGATTGAATGGATGAGTTTTACTAGGCAGCAAAAGGGCAGTCCTTCTATGTGATGCCTGAAATACCTGTCTGAACATGAAAAGCACAGTCTTCTCAATTAAACCGTTATCAGAATTATTTCAATTTGGTAAACAGCATTTTTCCCTTATAAAGCACTGAACATTTAAATCAAAACTTTTAAAAAACATTCAGGCTGACACAAATTTCTGGACTAGAACCTCCACTTTGAGTAAATAAAAAGGAGTTAATGAAATAATGTATTACTAAAATATGACATTTTACTGGGGGTTGTTAGAAAAACCTCATTATAAGAATTGCTATCATCAGCTCTGCTGCACTAAGACCTGCACTAAGCACCTGGCAACTAACTAGAACACGATTATACATATACGTAGTCAAATTTTTGTGAAAGAGGGAAAATCTGCCATAGAGAGAGAGTAAATTACCCCACAGGTCTTTTTTTTGTGTTCTAGTATCTTATATTCAGATGAAAATGCAAACCCTTGAAGGACTGGAGAAATCACATATTTTGGCAAAGGTTGCTCACTTTGCACATGCCTATGCCACGTGAGGGTGTGGTCTACACAGTTTTCCAAGGAAATCATGGAGGTGGAAAAGATAATTCATTCACTACTTTTGTATTTGTTAGCATGAGAGCTGTCAAAATAGATCTGTAGATAAACCACTTCTTGTAGGTTTTATAACAGGTTTGTCCTATCAAGATAAGCCTCTCCTCCCAGATAACCAGCTGTGTCAGATTGCTCCAGTGAAACTCTAGCTATTTCACAGATCAATCAGTTTTAGGTCAACTCTGTCTATGTTGTCTGTTTCCCCATGGGATGTGCTGCCAGGTGGTGCGGCAGCTACCGATGAGCACTTGGTGTAACACAGGATGTCAGTTTGCTTTTACAAACTGTGGCAGAAACACGTCCTCCCCTTCCCCCCCCCCCCCC
>VZTL01023025.1:18493-37417 GCA_013400535.1 Scopus umbretta
ATTTTCCCTTTCGGTGTCCTTCCCATCTGGGAGGCTCTGCTTTCGGTTTCTGAACACGTAGCTCACTTTCGGCTGTTTAATTTTCTTTCCCTTCTCCGTAGAGCCTCTAAATTGGCCTAGCGGTGGCTACTAGACTAGCGTGTCCTCCTCCGAGATGTAAGGAGGGAGAGAGTTGAAGCAAGGGTAACGAGGTGGGGTTTTTAGTTTTCTAAGCTTTAGCAGCAGCGTACGTCTCAAGGTCAGAGGTGTGTCCGGTGTATTTTAACAAAGTGCTTTCTGAGTAGCATCAGTTTCTCTGTTGCTATTTACTGGAATACAATTTCAGTGTAGTTTTTGCCTTTTTTTTTTTTTTTAAATTGTATGAGTACTTAGGGTTGGTTTTTTTTTTTTATTATAGCCTGATCTTCAATATCCTGAGATCTTAAAATTCTTAGAAATCTTTGTAGAAGTCCTTAGTATTCCTTTAATTGTAGGGTGTGAGAGAGTTGTGTAATATTACCTCTAAGAAAGCTGTGCTGTAATAATTCTGATAATATTAATACATTTTTTTGGTTTGGGATGATGTTTTTTTTTTCTTTTTACAGAATAAGCACGTTTGTGGCTCTTCAGTAGCAGATTATTAAACTTTTTAGTGTGGTATGAACAAAGATCAGGAGCTCATACTTAAGTAGATCTGCGTTTTTGAAATGAGTAATATTATCTGATAGTTGCTTTCACAACGAACTTCTTGTTAAATGTTGCTTATATTTTAGTCACTTTAATTAGTAGCAGTATTTAAGGGAAAGACATCTTCAAAATAGGGTTGCAGAAAATTACTACTTGTTATAAGGATTTGCAAACCTAGCTAACTTGCCAACATTGGAGGACACAGGAATTTTTATTTTTTTTTTTCCCCTGTTTTCATTTAATGAGCATTCTGATGATGGCACTGCCTTATCAGGTACTTAGTATACCCAAAATGAACTCTTGGTTTCCTCTTTTGTCCTCATCCATCCCTGTTAGAACAGCAGTGTGACAGTTGTACTCTCTTTTAACTTTTTATCACAAAAGACGCATCTGTAGGCTGGAATGTCTGACAAATACTGGTTGGTTTCCTTGCAATGGGAAGGATGCTTAACTAGGCCAGATAAAACGGCAACATCCTTTTTACTGTGGTAATTCATTGAACTGAGACACAGATACCAGTTTGTCAACTTCTCAGGACATTACTGCTTAGCATAAATCTCTTGTCTGTAATGGTTGTCTAGTCAGATTGGAAACATTGAAAACAAAAGCAAAAAGCTTGTTTGTTTATACTGTAAAAGCATGTCTGTGCTAAAGGCTAGTTTAAAACTTTAAAACTAGAAATAGCTCTTCTGAAGATGCAGGTTAGAAGTGAGATCTATTCATTAAAGAAAAAATACATAGCTACACCTTCTCTAAATTATTTCAGACTGCTAATGAATTTTACAGTTGCTGTACAGCAGAAATTTAGAGGAAAAAGAGCAGTGTTCCCACACTTTCTTGTAATTCGGTCTGTTACCTGCTTCTTATTGAATAAATAATAGGAACCATTTAATATCTTGTCACTGGGATTAGTATCTGTTCTGCTATAGAATTTTTTTTCTCAAGACTTATGCCATTTATTATGGACTTGAGCTAAGCCTTTTTAAGCTTCAAATGCGCTAAGTAATTTTCATGTGTGGGTTTTTGGTTTTGATTTGTTTTTTATAGACAGTTTACTTTAACTCTGTGGAAAACCAGATTTATTTTATGTTCTTGAGTGAGTGATGGATATCTTGCTGTAGTGACCTGGCTGTAGAGTTTAAAACTCCTTACTAAAGAAACTTTTTTTTTTAATTTTGTTTGTTTGTTTAACTGTGAATGTAAATGTTTTTGCTGGGAGGATGTTGAAGTTATCTTATGGATTAGGGAGGTGGAGTAAGGTACTCTGGAAAACTTCATCAGAAATTGTAGAAAGATAAGAAACAGTCTTGTGCCTTACTTATGCAAAAATAGGTTGTAGGTTCTTTTTTTAAATAGTAGCAGTTCATACAATTAGGCTGTATATGGCAGGTGTAATTAAGTGTGTGTGGTTGTGTTTTTGGTTTTTTCCTAATGTGGCTGCTATTCTGAAACAACAGTCTGTTTAGAGGAATGGTGCCCTAAAGGAATTTTTTTCTGAATTGGGTGTTCCAGGAAAGTTTTCCCTTTGTGTAGATAAGGCCATGAAAAGAGGGAAAGAAACTTTTTTCAGAGGGAGGAAAAAAAAAAAGCTTGCCTTGGTGGGGTATTATTGAATACACTTATGATCTTGCAGAGATCTGCAGAAGATAAGCAATTCTATAGCCAGGTGTTGAGAATTAAAATATTGGTTAAAAGTACCATATAAAAATGAAAACCATGTTTTCTGCTTTTGATTGAAAGTTAACATGTGAGAGTACTGCCCTTGCCATTTTTGAGGTTCTAAAGATATTTTTCCATTTACTTAAAAAAAACCCCACACAAGAGCAAGATGAACAGTCAATTATGCTAACTGACTTTCTCTGCAAAACAAATGTGACAATCAGTCTGAAAAGATAAGAGAAGATTTTTGTTTGCTTGGGTTTAGCCTTTTTTATGGTGCTTATCTAGTTAGTTTTATTGTTTTCCCCCCTTTCACAGCATGGGGGGAGTCATTAACTCTTTGAAATACGCTGTTTTCTGTATTTTAAAACTTAAATACAGTGCCTCTGTAACAGTGGCCTTTTGCTATTGAAATAATGGGAAAAACAGTCACCGAAGGCAGGTCTAGATAGAGCGTGTATTTTCAGGGAGGAGAACCTGTATGGCCTGTGTGAGACCTTAGGCTGGTGTCTGTCCATCCGGCCAGGGAGGCTGGGTCGCAGCTAGTCTTGAATGACGGGTTCTTTAACGGTGAGATTGCCAGAGGCTCCCCAGCTAAGAAAGGGGCTTTTAAAGAGAGCTTTTCTCACTGAGCCGGCACTCTTACTACTTGCTTGTTTTAGACTAACAAGACAACACCCCAAACTTAAACTCTTGTACATTACAGGGGAGAAAAAAACTTCATCAGACTGATTGCTAGTTAACGGTGTTAGACTTTCCTTTTAAAATTGTATGTCTGCCACTTACAGTATGGGGCAAATGACGTTGTGGAACAGATACACGCTCTTTTTACATTTTGAAAATAAAACCTTGTAGGTCCTTTCAGGTCACTTACATAAGCATCTGTCAAATTTGACTTTGTGGAACTTTAGGAAGTAACTATCTGCATGATAGTTTTTCAAACTTCCGGTTTCCTGGGTTTTGGTGGCAGCTGCCAATGCTGGAAATACGAGCTATTAATTGATTTCTGGTAATTAAAGACATATGGAAAAATCTACTTTAAAAAATTAAGAACTGGGTGGTCTTGTAAGCCAAGAAAGCATTCAGTGTTCATAGTGACCATCACTGAAAATCTGTAGGTGTTTCACAGAATACTGTAATTGTTTGAACCGTCTGTCTATTAACTGTCTTCATCTATGAATCTGCCTTACAGAGCTGCGGTAGTGCTTTTGTGCGCGTGCAATGGTAAGAGGTTCACTATTAATTAGCCCCTTACCTTTCAGCTCCAATGGCGATTCCTCCATCGTATGTAGACCTTGGCAAATCTGCCAGAGATATCTTCAATAAAGGATATGGTAAGAATAGTACCTGTTATAAAACATGGTGTTTGTGGTGCTGCAATGAATTGCCTTTTTAAGCCTGTATGTAAAACTGAATGCTCAAATGCCTGTGTTTCTGGGGAGGGGGAAGGTGTGTTGTTTTTATATCTTTACTGTCAACTAACAGATCATTGGAGGCTTTTTATGGGCTGTTTTGTTGTGAAGTCTGTTAAATCTTATGCTTTAGCCACATAAATGTCAGAGGTGTACAAGTATGCAAGAATGTAAGCATCGGGTGTCATTTGCCTTAGGAATACACTTCGTTTACCAGTCTGTGCCACAACATTTGTTGATATAGAAAGGACAGATATATACCACTGTAACATTAGAGCCTTTTTTGGAATAGAGAGAGAGGTAGCTATTGGGATAAAGAATCCTTCAGCATTTTAAAGTGCTCTGATACCAGGCAGTTGCATAGTTAAATTCTGCTTCATCATAGTGCTGGTTTTTTCTGATCTTTGTGAATGCACTTGGGGGCTTTTTCACCCAGACTGTTGTTCAGCTGTAAGGGTAACAATGTGAATTGACAATCCCATAAAACCTACTTGTCTTACAGTTCCAGTGGCCGTGTATTTCCCAGTGACTTCACTTTTACACTTTTTTACTTTGAGGTATTTCTTCTTGGTGCTGAGAGACAAATTTTAGGCACTGGGATAGCTCTTCAAACGGCATTGACTGTGAATCTGATGCTGTCCCAGGAACAGAAAAGAATGCGTTTTGTCTGTCACTAGGTTTACTCCTGGAAGTCATTGTTTGGTAGTTGAATGTACAGTGTACAACTGAGAGGCTACTCCCTGCTTTTTATGTGGTGATGATAGCAGAGAACTCCAGGCTTGTTCTAGAGTGGCCGCCTCTACCCGCTGTGGCATCTAAAATTTGAGTGTTACTGAAGTCAGTCTATGGTTGTTTTTATATATGTATATACATGGCACAGTGCTGACACTGCTTGGAAAACCAGCTACTTGGAAAATGTGCATGGTCTTAGGTAAAGCCTACTGGTATAACTCTGATTTCTGTTTGTTAAGGTTTTGGGTTGGTGAAACTGGATGTGAAAACAAAATCTGCAAGCGGAGTGGTGAGTTCAAATATCTCTTAATCATTATATTTTCCTGCGTATGTTCTTGTATTTAATTAGAAGAGACGCTTTCCAGATGCTGTTAAGTAGCTTATAGGTTACATGAATGATAAACTTTTAGTGTAAAATAATTTCAGAAGTCCCTAAAGATCTGACTTTTTACTTTGAATGTAACAGGGGTATCGCACTGTTTGGTAATCTTCGTAAAATAAAAAGGTTTATTAGTTGTCCCTTGTCTTATGCTTGAAGGTGAAAAAATAGCTGACACATTTTTGAAGTATTTTAATATATCAATTGTAGTACACAGAATTTATTTCTAAAGTACCTTGTGATACTATTTTATTTGGTGACAATTTCTGGCATCTTGATGCTTTTGTGAAGTAGTTGGCAGTGAATTAGCACATTGAATCTTTGGTTCCTTTTTAAAGGTATTAAAGTGTTGCAGTAATGTTCTATGCAAGACGTCTTGGTCATGCAAGCAGTGCCTCCTGTAACTTTTGTCTATTTCTAGAGCAGACTTCGCAAGACACAAAGGGTAGATTACCTGCCCCCCCTCCCATCCCCCATAACTGGAAGCTTTAACAGTGTAACTGGCTGTTAGAAATGAGGTGCATGGCGATATATGCTGTGTTTTTTCTAGAAGTCTGTATCCCGGTTGAAGCACTGAAGCACCGTTTGCAAGAGCCCTATTATAGATGTAGTTGGTTGTTTATTTTGAGGACTACCAGTAATACTGGTAAAACTCTCTGAAAAATCCAAGCCTTCATGTGAATCCCATATCAGTTATAAGCCATACTTTCCAGGAGGAGAAAGCGCTGGCATGTACGTACTGCAGATGTTTTAGAGCAGAGATAAGAGACTGTAATAATTTGCTGCTCCTGCAGCTATTACAACAATGGTTGCAGTCACATACACCCTGTGCAGTAGGAATAGCACAAAGCAAGAAATTAAAGCTGAAGGTATCTGGACTTGAAGTTGTGTAGTTCCCGTCACTTGCCAAGAAATAGGCCTTAGTAGAATTATGCAGCTGTGTGGATGGCTTAGTAGGTCACTAACAAGACAAATACAAGTAAATATCTTGGCCATGGTTAAATTTGATCAGCCACTATTAAGGAACAGTCTCGTGCATGCTTGCGATGTGCAGTAAGTCTTGGGCTGTGAGAATACAACTGCTTAAGGACTTGTGATTTCAGATCTGGAGGAGGTGAGTGTGAGGAGTCAATTTGAAAATAGTACTGTGCATGGAGGAAGTCGGAGATGAAAATTTTGATTTATATGTTTCAGAAAGTTGAAATAATAAACTTTTTAAACGATAAGGGCAATAATAGTTCAGTGGAAAGAGCTCCTTAACATATGTTTGCAAACAAGACTTCCACTTCTACTAGGTATTGCCTTTTGTTTCTGAATAGCGGTACACAGAAGCTATTCATTCTGTTCTTTGTGAGAATCCAAATAGTGAGACACATCAGGGACTAGTTTAATAAGGAGATGTGAGTGATGTCGCTAACTTATAAATACTTTCAAGAATTCCAAGTAAGACTCTGCCAGAAGCATAAAATCAGACTGTTGCCTCCACTCACAATTCAAACATGAATGTTCTTCCTGTGTGTCATTAAACCAAAGTGTCAGGGGAATAGGAATTTTATAGATGGCAGCAGAAACACACGTGCCTATGGCTTGTGTGAAAGGCTGGTGTGTTGCTTAGGCTGAGAGCTCTCTTAAAAAGCAGCAGAAAACCCAAACCAACCAACCAAAAAAAAAAAAAAGCCACCACCCACCCGCAGTTTGAAAAAAAAATGGCATTCTGTGACATTTTAGAGTTGTACGTAATTTATCTTCGGAGGTGGTTGTCTGGAATAATGAAAATACATATGTGATCCTTAAAGAATTTTACTGGAGTTGCATTATATGCCTTATAGAGTTCTGGGCTTTTGGTTTGATTTTTAAATTGCTCATTAGGAGTATCAGACTTAATCTTGTATTTCAAGAACTTGTTTCTACTTTTAAGGAGAATACTTCACGGCAACTACTGTCTTGCTTCCGATTTATGTTGCAAACCTGTACGTTTTGTAATAGTGGCAGAAACATTGCAGTTGAGATGGGGAGTGGGAGGAGGCCTCCATGTGGGCGTGAATCATCTAGTTCTTGTCCATGTCATTTCCCTTTCTCCCCCTGCAAGTTGTCTAATGCTGTTGAACTTGTTGCATAGAATAACAAGGTCTTAGTGTTTGCTGAAGAAAAGTCTTTTCTCTTTTAGCACCGTGTAATGCTTTCACGATCACATGTATCTTCTGTATAACATGGACACTATCCTTTTTAGGAATTCACAACATCAGGTTCATCGAACACAGACACTGGAAAAGTGAATGGGAGCTTGGAGACCAAATATAAGTGGGCTGAGTATGGGCTGACTTTCACAGAAAAATGGAACACAGATAACACTCTGGGAACAGAAATTGCAATTGAAGATCAGGTAATAGATTAGGACAGTATTCATTTGTTTTACCTAAGTAGCAGAACTGAATTTATGGCTTTACCTTATCTTCTTCCCCTTCAATTAGATTGCCAAAGGCTTGAAGTTGACATTTGATACAACTTTCTCACCAAATACAGGGTAAGAATCGTTAGCCTTTTTACCTTATTTAGGGCAGTACCAACACGCATGGTCAGTAAACGTTCATCTGGTCTGTTGTATTGACAGAGATGTTTGTATGGTTTGCTGTTGATCCAAATTAGCAAATCCCAATGCTAAAGGCTTCTGCTCTTTAGCGTTACATCTTATTCTATGGGGTTAGTATTGGACACTTCACAACAGCCCACTCTGCTTATTTTCTGGGATAAAAATACTTGGAAGATTGCAGGAGGCATGAAAATGCCTCTACATTCATCACAAAATGCCTGTTTGTGGTAGCCCTGTGCTTTGGTCCACTCGAGAGGATGCATGTGCATGGCATTTAGATGCATTGTGTAGAGTCGTATGGCTCGAATTTGGCAGTTCATTGAGGAAGATCAAGCCTTGTCTTAAGATAACCATTTCTATGTTTCAGAAAGAAAAGTGGTAAAATTAAGTCAGCTTATAAACGTGAATGCCTAAACCTAGGCTGTGATGTTGACTTTGATTTTGCTGGACCTGCAATCCATGGTTCAGCTGTCTTCGGTTATGAAGGTTGGCTTGCTGGTTATCAGATGACTTTTGATAGTGCCAAATCAAAATTGACAAGAAATAACTTCTCTGTGGGTTACAAGACTGGAGACTTCCAACTGCACACTAATGTGTAAGTACTGAAAATTGTGTCTAGATTTACAGAAGCAGGCTTTCTCTACCTTCCCTTCTAGTCAGAATACAAATGCTTGAAATACCAAGAGGTGCTTGCAAGGCCATAAAGTGGAGTGCATTTTTCAATGGGAATCTCCAAATAAATGATAAATGTTACTTTGTTTCTCTCTCTTTTCAAAACAGTAAATACCAGTGGTTTATTAACACTTTACAGCATGATACTTGCTACAGCTTACCAAATACTGAAGTACATCCAAATTGGAAGTGCAATAGTTCAGTTAAGCAGAGCTGATCATAATGCTTTTTCATTACACTGAATTGTATCTGACGATAATTTAAGGACAATAGATTTGCCAGAGGTAGTAATTAGCACTGCACTGTTTAAGTAGGCCAGTAGTTGTTTCTGGAGCAAGACTAGAGCTTTGCTTTTAGACTTTTTGAGCAGGTTCATCTTCTTGCCTGTCTAGGATGAAGAGTGCGTGAAACACTTAGTGTAACTAAACAAGTGATAGACATCTTGTTTGTGAACTTTCTTCAGACTTGCTGCCTTTAGATCTTAAATGTTCTTCAGAGCAAGCTGATCAAAACCTACTGAAAAACCATGGTGTTTTCAATCCAAGTTAATAAAAATTGGCATTGTTATAGTGCATTTAGTTAGGAAATAACGTACTTGATTTTTCAGGTAGAAGTTTGTCCTTTTGGAGGGGGAGGATGGGAATTGTATCTGTCTGAGTTTATGGAAGTTGAGTGGTATGGAAAGAATCTACAAAGCACTTCATAGTTTGGTCTGTAGGAATTCCATTTCAGTTTACTAATGTCAAACATCGTAACAGGTTTTTAAAAAGGTCATTTAGTTCATCAGGAATATCATATGTATTCAGTAATCATAGACTTCAGAATGCCTGTTTCCTAACTATTAACATTTATCTGTTTTGTGAGGATGTGATCTGGCATTACATTCAAGTACTTAGTACAATATTAGTGTGATAATTAGCTGTAGCGCTCTGAAATATCTTCTGACCTTCTCCTGTCAAAAAATGTGAAACAACTCAAATTTTTTGAATTCTCATTTGAATAAAAATTTGAAGTAGTTAAAAAAATGTTGGGGTTACATAAATATAGGAAATGTAACTTTTTTCTTAATTCTTGCAGCAATGATGGTTCAGAATTTGGTGGGTCGATTTACCAGAAAGTGAGTGACAATCTTGAAACTGCTGTAAACCTGGCTTGGACAGCAGGTAGCAACAGCACTCGCTTTGGCATTGCTGCTAAATACAAGTTGGATTCCACTGCTTCTATCTCTGTAAGTATGGCTCTAACTGAAAGAGTTATGCTAAGCACAGTGTCTTTTCAGTTTTTGCTAATCTGTGTGTTATTAGTAAAAAAGAAGGTAATAGGTCAGGAAGTCTTGTAGGAATTACTCTTATAATCCAGGCAGTTATAATTAAACTGGCAGTATTTAAATTCTGTGATGTTGCATACAGTAAAGTCTGTTTTAGAATCTGTCAAATGTTGTGCTGCTGTAGAGGACTTAATGTATTTATTTAAAAAAACAAACAAACAAACAAAAAAAAACCCCTTCATGTATAGTTCCAGGCATTTACAGAGTTTTTTTTAAACCAATTTTTGGGGAGCTCTGTCATGTTGTCCTGGCAAGAACTCTGGTCATACTGGTTAAAAAGGTGATATGCAGGAAAGTTTTCAGTATGTTATAAAGTCAGAATTGAACCTGGATTGTTGGAATCATCCTGTAGAGGAAGTGATGCGAAGCGAGATAAACAATTTTGCAATATTGTTTATGATAATGATAGGAAATGTTTACTGCTTGACTGATTGGACCTGCAAGATACTAATTCTTTTGTAATATATGAACATGGAGGATTCTTCTGAAGTGGCTTGTTTTGGGAGATTGTGGTGGTAAATTGCTATGGCCTTCTGAAAAGGGGCGAGTGGGGAAGTTCACCTGCCAAACTACATTCCAGTAACAGTTCTCCCTGCCCTTACACTCTGTCTGCTCTTAAATATGGTACTTATTCAGCTGTAAGTTGGGGGGCCAGGGGCATAGTTGGGAAGAGAGAATCCAGTAAGCACAGAGATATTGAAAGAACAAGTAAAATTTGGTTAAGTTGTTAATGGCAGCATTGCCATAGTTACTCTGGCTTCTGAATGATAACAAAGAACTAATCAGCTACAACCTTTCAATTGCTTCTGTCTTGGTTTTTTTTTTTTTTTCAGGCAAAAGTGAACAATTCTAGTCTAGTTGGAGTGGGTTACACCCAGACCCTGAGGCCAGGTAAGGGTCATCACATGAATTACATCACATACATGTCTTCTCTGCATCACAAAGAAAATCTTTGAGGTCTATGCATTTTTATGCAGCTATTTCCCTTCTTCAGAATAATTTTGTCTTGAAGGAGAAGTTGATATTTTACAGTAGCTTATGTTGCACATCAAACCTTTATCTAAACAAGACAAATTCCATCGTATCTAATGGTATTTCTGCATTATATTCCTCATTGGTTTGTGTAGGAGTGGACTGTATTGTGTTTGATAGCTTAGCTTTAGGCTGTGCAAAGCAGTCTTTTTTTTAGCATTGCTTTCTCCAGTCATGTTACATTGAATGATAGCAGGTCTTGAAATAATGATTAGTTGTCTTAAGAACACACTTCCTGCTCTTACGTATTTGTTAAAAAAACCTCCAGAACTTAACTTGTTCAGCTCAAATATGAAAACACATGCTAATGCTATATTACCAGTGGTTAGTTCCATATTTGGAAACCAATAAAAATCATAGTTTCGTTCCATCCCTTCCTATGTACAAGTCTGTCTGTCTATGCATAGTTTTCCTCCTTCTTTGCACACCTTAATGTAGGAAGGGAGAGCTCTTGTGTGCTTACCAATTAGAGACTTTATAACACAGTATTTACAAAAAGCATCTAGCTTGATTCGCATGACTAGCTTTCAATAGATTTAATGGGTAAATGGGTTCTTCTGTAGAAATTTAGAGGAAAGTAATGAAATAGAAAAAGAGCTACAACTGGGATTTGTAACGACAGAGGTTGAGTTGCGTGAAAGCTACTCTGACTGTATGTTGTAAACATGCTGTTCAAAAATCTTACAGGTGTGAAGCTTACACTGTCTGCCCTGATAGATGGAAAGAGCATCAATGCTGGTGGCCATAAACTTGGTCTTGGCCTGGAATTGGAGGCTTAAAAAGGCGAAGAAACTGCTGCAGAGAAGGGATATCAGAAGAATTTGGCCTTAAAATGTATTTCCAATGTGACCAGCAGGCTTTTTTTTTCCAAGAAGGATGACCTAGAACAAGAGCTGTATTTGAAGTATTTAGACAGTTACTTGTTAGCTGGTTTCTAGTTAAATTGGTTACCCATCTAGTTAAAATTCTGCATTAGTGCAGTCACTTAAACATTATTTAAATGTATTTAACTGTTTAATGCGCTACCCACAAATAATGAAATAGACATTTATGAAAACTGTACAATTGTGTGCATGTTTGTTTTTATGTTCCTTTTAACATTTGGTATTGCCATTGAATGAAAAATGGATCAGTGGATGTTTTGAAACGAGGTCAACAATTTTGTTAAATCGCCTGAAGTAGAAATACATTTGGTATCCCAAGACGAATTATGAATAAAACAAGTACACACACATACTTGTGCCTCAGATATTTTAAGAGTTAAGATATGAGGGTAGTGCTCAGTTAAGTTTTAACTTTTAACTTAAAATAATCCAAGAAGTAGTGCTCTGTACCTTTGTGCAGTTAAGGATCCCCACTCCACCCATGACAACACTGAATATAGATGGTTTTCACTGAACAGCTGGATTCCTCAAGCAAGTCAAATGTGCTTTTCTGCCAGGTAAGATTTGTCATGACACAATGGTTTAATTTTCCTGGTGTTCCACAGGCAAGATTTACTGCATTGCTAGTTGGCCTCCTGATGCAAAGAGTGCAGAAGGATGTACTTGGCACACTGAGACGTTCAAGAACTGCTCCTTGATGCTTTTGCCCAAGGGGTGAAAAACCTCACCACAAACACACCTTTTGCTTATATTTGTATGAAGTGAGACATGTATCTGCAACTGAATGTAACGGTGTAATGGTGTAACAGCCTGCTTATCCCAACTGCTGTGAGAGGTTTCTGCTTAAAATGACTGAAATAAAGGCTTAATTTTAAATGGAGACAGAGGAAAACGCATGTGATTTTGCTTTCCCTTTGACTAATAAATCTTGGCAGATGCCCATTTTAAGTCCAGAAACATGCAGAATAATGGAAAAACTCTCATGTTTTTCCAGGGTAGAATTAAGAGAGAATAGAAGTATGAGGGATATTTGGTCTATGAACATAACATCCCTTAAAGTCAAATGTAACTAGCTGTGAAGGCTTTTAATGTGAAATATATTAAATACATGTAGTTACAGTGCTTACATTTAGGAACAGCTGTTTATTGAGTTCAGGGGAGTGCCTGGAGTCTACTACTTACAGTCTCTCATAGCTGAGAAGGGTATCTTGATCAGAACTACAGTCTTGCAGTCTGTAGTTCACAGCAGCTTCCTTTATAGAGCAGGTGGCTAGGTTATGATCAGGAAGCTTTATCTCTAGTTTCCAAGCTGTGTTTGGTTCATGCTGGATTGGACTTAACCCCCATAAAAGTCCTAGTGATTTGCTTGAGGTCTTGTTCCACTCTGTGTTCTTGCCCTCATACTCAAATTCTTGAGTTTGAGTACTCTGTTGTAAACTGCCTGTGTTTAGGCTTTAGCTGCGGAATGGCTGAGCCACCTCTTTGTAGACGACAGAGCAGAGCTCAAGCTTCCAGCTCAGGCTCTTGAGCAGGCTTGCTGGTATATTTGACTAGTTTTGTTACATGACAAAGAGAAGGTTTGGTAGCATTTGCGCTTTGGAGTACCTTTACTGTTCTTGTCACTAAATGCCCTTTTCTGAGGAGCATTTTCCACCACTTGGTGATGGAATAAGCATGTAAGGTGTGATTCCCCCCCCCCCCAATTGCGTGTTAACATTCGTAAACTGTACTTTTAGCTTGAAGTGTTTTCATGTGCTAGACTACTGAAAGCTACAGACAGCGTGGCCAGATGTTTGAATTTTAGTATGGGTTCTCTTTTTAGTATAACCATCTTTGGTGCTTCACAAAGTGTGTCCAGGCTTCTGAAAAACAAAAATTAAAAAAAAAATGCTGTGTGCCTGTATGCATTGTCTAGCTGTAGCACCTGGGCAAATAAAGGGCTCTGTCTTTTGCTTATGAACGATGACTTGTTTGCATCCTTAAACCAGCATGGCTGCAACACTGATGTTTCTCAGTTTTTGAAAGCTTTTGATAGGGCTGTATTGGTCTGACTCTTTTTCTTTTTTTTTTTTTTTTGTGTGTGTGGTTTGGTGGGTTGTTTTTTTTAAGTTGATTTTTTTGTTGCTGTTTTGTTGGGTGGTTTTTGTTGTTAAGAAACTACTAATCTAAAGTTTTCTTCACTACCTGCTCACTTCTAGCTGTTTTTTCCTGAGGTCACAAAATGGGCAAGTGAAATAAAAGCAGATCTTGTAGAGTTTCTCTTCAACTCTTTGTACAAATTAGTAATGAAAAGCTTGAATCTATTCATTTTACTCTGTTTCCATGTGCATCACTTCACTAGTCCTCAGCCTTTAAACCTTAAGTAGTTTCATGTGTTACAATGCTGATAGGCAACTGGAGAAATAAAAGGGCTCTGCAGTAGTTAAGACAACTGAGAACGTGTGAGTTTTCCTAAAATACTGTCATAAATCACTACTTTGAGCATGAAAAGGAAGTTCATTGTCTTATCTCTTGACATCTCTCAAGTGAGGCTTATAAAAATGGCTTTCAAACTTTCAAGTGTGCTTCCGAAACTGATGTAATTGGAGTTTTGTGGTAAGGAACGTTGGTAGTTTAAATAGCTCCATTTTGTTAAAAAGCCTTAATGATAACTTTCAGTGCTAGCCAGCCTTTCCTCAGGTGTCATTCTGAATAAAATAAAAACACTTGAGATAACCAATGACCTGAACATGGCTGTGCATCTTGTTTGTGTGAACTGTAGCATTGCATTCCTGCCTGGTATAGCTGGAATAGGGGTTGTCTGTGTGCATATTGCAAGGAGACTTCATCATAAATAAAGGTCCTTTCACATAAGATTGTGACACCCTGGGTTTTGCAAGTTACTGAGTGACTCAAACATTTATGTTCTTGCTGTGCTGTAGAAATTCTCCAGGTTGTTTCAGTTAACCTTGCACTCTTCATGTGGTTCAGCTTGGTGTGGTATATTCTTAAATCTGCCTCTTGCACTCTGCAGTTGTTCAAAACCAGGAAATTTGTTTGGAACTATTTTGGAATGGGCATGAAAACTTTTCACCCCCAAGCGCTGGGGCACAGGTTTTTACCTTTCCCTTGGCTGTTGCTGGGATAACGCCAGGTAGTAGTAGAGTCTGCTTACTGCCCTGTAAATGTCCTGTTCTGGTGTTTGGTTTATTGCTGCAATAGTCTTGTCTACCAAGGCACAAAGGTGCATTTAAATCTACAGTGACTGCACTTCTGTAGGAAGTAGAACTGAGCAAACAGAGGACGGCCCATGCACAGATGATTCACTCCCACTTAAGTCAAAGGTCCTTGTTTCCTTATCATACCAGTCAGAGAGACAGAAGCAATTTTATGCAAGGTAAGCCACCAATTATGACAAATACTGGGTCACACCTGTGGCAGCAGTGTCTTAACAGCAGGTACAAATGCTTCCTGAAAACTGGCAGAAAGGAAACCCAAAGAAAAAGCTGGTTGGGTGGTTATGTGGCTTAAAAGGGCTACAGTTGTTGCAAGCAGTTTTATCGAGTTGGTCATCCTCCTGTTGTGGTGGAGTATTTCTGTTCCTGATCTGGAATAGGAATAAACCCACAAACTATATCAATTATTGTAATGTGCATTCATTGTGTTTTAGTGATGTTTCCTTTCTCATGATTGTTTTTGGGCCTTCCTTTTAGTTGCCTGTTGTGTCTGTCTTTCCACATGCTGCTGGGTCAAATGGAAAGCAATAAACTGCATTATTGTTTGTGAGCCTGATGTACAGCACCCTGTATTTCAGCTGTGAGCTTGATACTGATGCTCGTGTAAGAAGAGGCAAACTTTTTGCGCAGCAATTTCTGAAAAATAATAAGTTAAAACTTAAAAGAATGCTATTAGACAAAATGTGGGATGTTACATGCTGTAAGAGTTGGTTGATCTCTGCCTACCCTCATTTATCTACTGGTGTTGGGAAAAGCACTGACAGACCTTCAGAGATGGCAAGCAGTCAGACTTTCTTTCGGCTCCAAACATTTGACCTTTGCTGTAGCATGTGTTTTCTAAATGAGAATTTTCTGCTGGAACCACCGCCATGGCAATACTTGCAGTGCAGCTACAGCTGGTTAACAGTAGCGCAGATATCGGAAATCTTTCAAGGGGATTGTAGGTGTTTTCATGCGATGTTCTTTATCCTGGGTCCGTGAGGAAAGATCCTAATGCTAAAGTAATGACTCCAGTGATTTAGCAACTCGGTACCTTTTTTGTTTACTGTGCCTGTGCTCTTATGAGCATTAAAATGCTAAACGGCTATTACAAAAGATCTCGCTAATCTTACCTGGTGCGCTTCACGGAGCAGCCTTGGCTGTGCTGGTGTGAGCCAGAGCTACGGGTGCTGGGCCCGAAGCCGGGCCTAGCACCGCCGGCGGAGCTGAGGAAGTCAGCTTTGTCCTTTGGGTGTTTTGTCGATCCATGGTGGCGTTACTGAAAGACACACCCTCACTGAATCTCTACTAACTTCCTCACTTAAGGAATGGTGAGTTTTGCCATGCTGCGTTTAGGGATTGGCGGGTGCGGGGAGGGGTGATTTCCCCTCCCCCCCCGCATAGGGGCGACCGAGGTGCGTTATCCCCTCAGCTGCGGGAGGAGCGTTACTGGGCCGTGCCGTTTCTAGCGACCCAGCCCGCTCGTGGCCACGGCCGCGGCCCGGCGGGCGCGGCCCAGGGGCGCCACCTGGTGGCCGCGGGTGGCCTCGCCTCCCTCCCGCGGGGTGGCGGGCCGTCCCTTCCCTCAGCAAGCCGGCCGAGGGAGATGGGCGGGGCAGCGACCCCTGCAGCGAGCCCAGGCCCGACTCTGAGCTACAGAGGGGGAGTCGGAGGAGGAAAAGCCCAGCGTGGGCTGGCGCTCGGCTGTCCTCCAGCCCTGTGGCCGAGAGAGCCGGGCAGCGCAGTCGTCGGCCTCCGAGGGAGCGGCTGGTCCCGTCCTCCGCGTTGCGCTGCTGGCGGCTGGTTCCTGGGCGCCTCCCCTCGCCTATCTAAGCACAATTAATTAATGGAGCAGGTTATCTTCCTGACTGCTGCTCTGCTCCTGACTTGACAATGCTTTTCCGGAAACCTTGAGGTCCCTTGATTTCCAAAGAGACGTTCTGGCCACCCCCAGCTTTGAGAAGCGCTCGCTGACGGGAGGACTGGGCACACCAGCTGCCAAAAAACAGAAGGCAAAGGGGAAGGATTCCAAACATTGCCTGACTTGTCATCTTCCCGTGTCTTGGTGGCACCAGGCACCTTGGTGGTGCTGGACCAACCCTGTGGCGGCCACATGGCATGCCAGCAGTGTGGGCAGATGGCCACAGCCCAGGGACCTTGCACTGCCACAACGTAGGTAGCTCACAAACTCTTCCCCCATCTTTGCAATTAAGTCCCAGTCACACAGCTGGAGCACGGGGAAGAGAGCCCAGCAAGTCTACTCGGGGCCTGTCCCGTGGGGATGCTGTGGTGAAGCGGATGGACCCTTTTGCTTGCTTGAGCTGCTGGTGCTGTGGGGCAGTGGCCTCCCACCAGAAGCAGTCGCAGGGTGGGTCAGCACTGCTGTGAGGACAGTGAGTACCACCATCCCCTTCACATGGAGGGGCTGTTAAAAAGCTGTTGTGCAGAGTGTTTCAGTTGAGGGTGGGGAGTGGAGACAGCTTTTGTCTGGCCTGTTTTGTTCATGAACGTACAAAACTTCTTTCCTGGATAAAACCAGAAGACTAGTGCATCCATGGTACTGGGCAGTGAACCGTGCTGCCCCAGGCTCCCCACTGCCTGCTCCTGGAGGTTGCCTTGCCTTGTCCTGCTCCCCTCTTTGGACACCCTTGTTGGTCTCTGGGTCCTTGTTTCCCTGTCCAAGTAGAGCATGCAAACACCTCCTTGCCAGGTGTGTTGGGCCTCTCTGCTGCTGAGAGGGCGGGAGGAATAGGTGCACTGCCAGCTGCCCTGATGCAGGGGGCTGGGGCTGGGCCCAGGCCAAATTTAGTTGCAGTGAATTTTTTCCTTGCTACCTTAAGTGGATTGGGTGGGTTACGATTGATCATGAGAGTCACCTGGTATCATTTTTACTGCATGTGCTTGGGGAGCAGAATAGGGAGTGTTTCTGCCTTCCCCTGTTGTTGGTGGTGCTTGATGTGTCCTTTAGCCTGGACAAAAACCTGCCTATAGCCGAGGAGGGTGTTGTAGTGTTCCAATGCAGGCTGCTCACTATTGTACTTGGGAGGTTCATTCGTTAGACTGAATGGGACCAGCTCTGATGGACACCCCCGTAGAAGTAGCAGGTGGAGGTGGTGGCCCTCTATGCTGCCAGCTGTGGAGTCTTCACTGGCAGAGATGGCACCAGGTGAGTGTGAATACATGTCTCTACTGTTTCAGGAGTCAATGTTTTGTGAAATGTTTTTAAGTTAACTGCAATTTACAAACACCTCTTCAGGGTACTGTAATTTAGTGTGGATGTAGGCTTGTATTGCAGCTTCTGTAATGGAAGGCTGATCTCTTTCCACTGTGTTTGATTAAATGTTGGGTTTTTTTTGTACTTTTTTGAAGTTCCGTCGGAAATCTGGTACAACGTTCAGTTCTGGTGCAAGACTGGTAGGCTTTCAGTTGAGACCTAACGCTTTGCAGCAAAGGTCCTCTCTGCATTTAGGGTACACAGCATGCTGTTGAAATAATTTCCAGCCCACTCACATAGCCTGAAGCTCACCTGGTTTAACTTTATTGTGCCTATCATAAGGCGAGTTCATGGGTGAGCATAAATGTTGGAGTCTTGGTAGGTCTCTCAGCCAAGCCTGCACAACCCAACTAACACACCTTCTGCTTCAAAATGTCTCCCTCTCATGGGCCGTCTAAACAGTCGGGCTCAAAGTCCCATTTCCAACCATTTCCTTTTCTTTTGTGGGAAGCTGTAGCAGAGACACCACAGTCGTTCATAGCAGAATCTCCCAGAGGCACAGCTCCTCCTCACTCACAGCACACTCCCATCCCAAGAGGAGTGCCAGGGTGTTAGGTGGTTGCTCTTTGTTCTCCCTGTGTTTGGCAAAGCATCACTTGCTACCGAGCACAGAGCGTGGTGCTCTGCAGGAAGCATAAGCCCACTGCCTTGCAAGGCTTTTGTGTTAGCCTAACCCCGTTTCTTCCTGAAATGAGATCGCTCTCATATTTCTGTCTGGGATTTCTTGAATTAAAAAGATGGTGTTTCACTGTAAGACACATGCTTCGTTTGGTGGGGCTGGGGCACACCTGGCCCTTGCACGCTGGCCATGCTGCAGAGTGCAGCTGTGTTGGCGTTCACTGCCAGTGGGTACGTGCCTGCCTTGGCTGCCTGAGCTGAGCTGCCTGCACGGCAGCAAATGGGTACCCGAGGGGCAGGGTTTCAGGCACAAAGACCTCAGCCTGGTTAGCAGCAAGGGAGAGAAGGAAAGAGAAGTAGAGAGGCATTCAAAATATACATTTTCCAGGAAAAGAAAGGCTTTAATTTTAATGCTTTCCTGCATGGAATAACTTTCCTGTTGCGTAGGAAAACCCATTCTTACCTCTCCTCTTTTTTTTTTTTTT
>VZTL01023025.1:37448-50003 GCA_013400535.1 Scopus umbretta
TTTTTTCTTTTTTCCCCCTTTCTACTCGATAGCCTTTGGTTCCTTGAAGGAAAAGTACAGGGAGCTAGCTGAAATGATTTGGTGTTTCTATAGCTGTTACAGTCCAGTTTTTGTTTATGGAGATGAAGTAAGGTAAACACAAAGCAGAAGGAAAAGATAATTAAACATAGAAAAGGCAGTTATAACTTCTGCTGGTGACTCCCTAATTTCTTCCACCTCTTCTACTGGAGCAACGTGACCACGGCACAAGGCTGCTTGGCCCTTCTGAGACCTAGAAATCCTCTACTGGCACAGGCTGCCTAAAGCCAGCTATTTTCTTATTTATAGGTTCTCAGTTTATTAGCCTGAAGGCAAAAGAAGTAAAATGAGACATAATCAGGTCAGGAAGGAGCCCATAAGGGGTAGAATGCAGAAATGCTTGATCATAAAATTAAAATCTGTATTATAATGCCTATATGTAGTAGGGATGGTCAAAAAGAAGATTGGTTATGCACATTTAATTAGTCTTTTGTAACCTTCTGAGTGCTTGGCTTGCCAGCCTTAATCATGTGCCTTTAACGCAGTTTGTGGAGGTGACCATAAATGGTTCCTAGTGTCAACAGGCAGACCCTAGCTGCAAGACTGAAGTTTTCACTAAGAGTTTACCATAGTCCATGCCTGGAAGTTTAAATACACACTTGAAGTTAAGCTTAAGCTAAAGGGCATCACTCAATATCTGGTATGTGAATGACTATGTTGAAAATCAAGAAAGGAAAACTTGGTGGCACCCATCAAACTAACCAAAGCTGTGTAAGAGAGGGGAGCGTGATGGACTTAGTGGCACCCGGCACTCTTTCTGTAACACCAGAAGGTATTTTGGGCCCCCAAACCTCTGGGTGCTGATTACATGTGTCTGTGCTTTTGCCTCTTTCAGGTTAGTCCCCAGTGATAACCTGGATCGGTCTCAGATTGTGAGGACAGGTCTGATTCCACGCAGCAGTCCTTGATGGGGCCCAAGGAAGCTCAGCTTTGGCACTGTGGCCCAGGCCCCCAGCAGGACACCTTACTGGCTCCATCTTGATGGCCTCCTGACCCGAGGAGAGGGTCTGCTACCTGTTGGTGGGGATAGTTCCCAGGAAATGACTGTGCCTAAAATCCACAACAGCTGTGGGAAGGCCCAGGGGTGATGTAGAAGCTGGCTCTACGCATCTGTGGAGAAACTGCAGCTTTTTGTACAGGAACTGTTTTGCTGGGAGTTTGACCTAGTGAGTAACATTCTGTAATTGCACGCTGATAGTGAATTAATGCTCCTCTGCACTGGGGATGTCTTTGAGATTATATTGTCTATAATTATATATAGATTATATCCTCACTGGAATATAATCTACCTCTGCTGTTCAAAGGAAACCAAAGAGGCCCTGCAATTTCTTTCAGGCTGTATTAATCTCTTTGATACCACACATGACAGCGCAGTAGTTGCACAATTAAGTGTGGCTTTCTGCTTTGGAATGACCCCACTAATTAGTCTACATTGAAAAGATGGATTAAGTGTCTTGGGAGAGCATTTTATAGCAGCTGACATTTAGATGGCTAGAGGATGTTGAAGGTGACACTGTGGAAATGACACACCGATACCCTGCTGATGTGCCCAGGAGGCTGAGGAGACATGGGGTAGCTGAGTGGAAGCTGTGGGTGAAGGCACCCGAGGGACCCTTTCTCACCTCTGTCTGTGGAGCTAGACCTTGCCAGGGTGGGGGCAGATGTGGGTCACAGAGCAGCGTGGAGGTCTCGCTGCCCCCTCCCTGTCCCTGCATAGCCCTCACAGCTCTGCCTGGATTCAAAGGTGTCCATTGCCATCTGATGAAACTTTCCACTTCTGCTGGTTGCAGCTGTTACTGCTGCTTCTGCCTGCTGGGTTTTGACCTGTAGCAGACATGAGCAATGTTGATTTGTAGTAGGCAAATGAAAAAATATGTACCTTATAAAGAAATAAAGTAAGCATTGAAAGTTGAGAGCCACAGTCTGTGTGAGTTTAGCGTTGTAAGGAAAAGGTAGGACCTGCAGGGTAAACAATAATGCTTAGAAGTCAGCATTTTTGATCTTTTTATACGTTTGCCTAAGTTTTGCAATTTCTCCTTTTTTCATTTTTTTTTTTTTTTTTTTAGCTAGTCCAAGGAGCTACATGTTTCGTTTACCTTTAAATGTAAACTCCTAATGTTTGCTTGCTAACAAAACACATGCTAAAAGATACAAGTGACATCATGGACAAGCATGAGGTTCCTTACAAATAAGCCTAAATTTTATCTCCAGCTGTTACTGGTTTTTATTTCCATTTAGATTTGCAAGCATACATTTCCCTTCTACAGGTTTCTTTGCACCTCTTTTAAAAATGCATTTGTCTTTCTTGTTTTTTTCTTGTTGTGGTTTGGTTTGTTTGTTTTTCTTCTCATGCTGGTAGAAACCCCCTTTCTGTTGCTGGGGGTTGTGCTACAGGCTGGTAACATCTGGGCCATAACCCTGTGGATTCCCGTGGCCATGCCATGTGACATGACACTTAGAGCCTGGGTGTCCTGTGAAGCAGTCCTCCCCTGAAAGCAGACTTCTTCTGGTGATGTTTTGCATTTGTGGATTTGATTCAGATTCTTGGTGTAGTGAATATAGAGCCAGGCTTTATCTTGGGTAATGAACACTGTGGTGTTGTGCGTGTATGCAGTAGTTAGGCATTGCATTTACTTGTGACAGCAGCAATAACATGCTCTCATTAACTATCTTCTGCAAATCTAATTTCACGATGTCAAAAAGTTACTACTTTCAGCTCACTAGCATAACCCAAGTCCCTACCCCAGCATAACTCAAAAGGTTGCTGTAAAAATGCACAGTCTCTTGGTTTTTCAGTAGGTGAATAGGAATAAAATTATGAGCCTTTAAACTAAATAATAATTTTTTCCTTGTAGCTTGAGATCTGTTCAATCAATAATCTTTCCGCTAACTCTGGGGAGAATTTTAGTTGCCTCCATAAAATGTTTTAATTATTTAAAATCATAAAATATAAGTAGGCACAATTTGCTTGGAACTCATTAGGGAAATATATGAATACGAAGAAAAGATAATGTTTGCTTCTGCATTAATTTAAAGCAGTCTCTAAAATATGAAATCTAATCCTGGAAAGCAGTGACTTATCAGCAATGTTTACTTTTCCTATAATAGGAATAAATATTAAAGCAGCTAGTTATGTGCTTATCCCTACAGTATTGCACTGAGCCAAAAAGGAAGATAAATAACTTGTCTGAAATCCCACATTAATTTCTCTCTTTTACAGTTTTTATGGTTGTTCATTTCCTTTTTCAAAACATTGCTTTAAAAATTATTATTATAAAACAGGTGACTTGGAAACCATGAGTAGCTGCAAATGCATGAGACCAATTTGTGTGTGATTAGAATTATGCAGAGGTAGTGCTTTATACTCTCATAGAGCCTTTCATCCCAGTGCAAATCACCAGCCACAACCTGCAGCAGCAGCGGAGAAACTGCCACTGCCCTGGGGCAGGGCTCGGCAGACCAGAGAGCAGAGCAACTGATGGGTGAGGAAACAAAAAAAACCCCACCTTAGTATCTTTGAGTTTCTCTGAAGAAACTTCAGTGCTCACTGTGGCCAGAAATGCTCATTTGCAGCTCTTAGGCATGCAAAGAGGGAAAAATTGGCTTTGTTGATTCCTGCTCGGTACTTTTTTGGAATCTCATCAGAAATCCCTCCCTAAAAGACTCCTCGTTTTCTTTATGGCTTTCCACATTTTCATTCTGGGAAGGGCGGTGATAGTGCTGCTGCTCCCGTGAAAATGAAATGAGCAGTAAAATCAAACATGCTGCAAACCACCCAGAGATGGTCCAGATATCTTGTGTGCGGGGAGCTTGTAGGTTATCCAAATGCGTTGGCGTACCTGTTGTTCAGAAGAATGGATGGAGTCGCTCAGCACAGTCACCTTCCTTGTGGTAGTGCAAGCGTAGTGCCAGGGATGGAGGGAGGATGCCTGTGCAGTTTTGGTAGATGGATTAGATAAAACCAAGCTGCATTGATCTCAACTAGTAGGGATTACAGTCTCTTAAACCAGCACTGACCTCTTAGCTTATTTACCCCTGTTGTGGTCGTTTAGGATGAATTTCTTCAAGTGATAAAGAGAACACAAGCAGGGATGCAGCTAACTGTGCTACTATGTTGTCAAAAAGGAGCCAGCTGCAAGTTATGGTATTTGCTGCTGTTGCCACCTGAATATCATCAAGATTGCAGTGCCTGAGACATAGCGTGTGCCTCAGGTCTGAGCTGCGGGGTTTCTGGGGAATGTGGGGAGCTGCTCGTGCTTCAAAGGAAGGGATTTGGATGAGGTTTATAGTCATGTTCCTTTCCCTGCACCCTAAGGGCTTTATCATGAAAAGCTTTCTAAATGTCTTCCATGAGCAGCAATTCACAGAAAGCACTGTCAGTGTGTAACGTGGCTAAATTCAAACAGGCTAAAACCACTTAATGAGTTTGTTAAAAGGAGGGATGGCAGTGCCAAAGGTTCAAACAAATGTCTCTCAGTTACCCTACACCCAGCAGCCCAGTCTTCCTTTAGGCCTGCAGCAATGTGAGACTGATGATGTTTCCTGCTTCGTCCCCAGCATGTCCCAGTGGGATCAAAAGCTGCGGTGTTGAAGATGCAGAAGTGAGCCTTGAGCATACAGGAACCTGTGTCTACGCTTGGACAGTGAGTTGTTTCTTTTTGGTGGCAGCCCTCTCTCTAGATTTCTGAGCACCCATTCCGAGTCCTGAGTGTGTTTCATGGTGTAGATAACTCCTAGCTCTTGCTATCTTTTCTCTGGGTATATTGGAAAGGGCCAGCACAAAGGGGGAGCATGGCAGCACTGCTGAGAAAGTGTTGTCTGCTCCTTTAATTGGCTAGTAGAGATGCAAAGTCTGCTCTGAAAGTCTTCTGTTCCTTTCCCCATCACCCGTCCAAATATCACACACTGTTTTGAATATGACATCTTTGGAGAAAGGACTGAGATACCTGACCGGCAGCTAGGATTACATGCTTTCATTCTCATGGTGGCTTCTGGGAGTTACTGCCCTAGGGGGATTTTTTTTTTTTAAATGCACTATCCTTCAGCCCCATTTGCTTCTGAGCAAGTCCCAACTGTACACTTGTCACCTGTGTTGGCCCCTTGGGGGTCAACCCTTGCAACTAGAAGAGATACCAGTGTTGCTTGGACAGCTGGATGGTAGGGTTTGGGCAACAGCTGTGTCTCCAGGTCAGGTCCTCTTTAGGGGTGGAAAATCCTGAGCTTCTACAGTGTGAGCAGTAGCTTAGGCAGGTGTGTTACCTGGGAGGGGTAAGCAGACCCATAAGCTCCCATACATGATCTTGCTGTTAGAAAAAGAGACAAAGACTTGTGCTGCATTATTGTGTGGTCCACTCTCAACCACCTAATGAAAGCCTAAATTCCCATTGTCCCCGCAAATTCCCCAAAGCTGATTCACCACTTGAATTAAACCATAATTATATATTATCAGCAGTCACTTTATAGTACGGTTGAAGGATTAAATGCAGTTAGCGATGATGAATTCCAGACACGCAGGACAGAAGCCTGAAGAGAAGGCTAGCTTCTGAGTAACTACAAGATAGAGTGTAATGTATTCTAAATATTTGATTCAATTAAGCTTCCTTCTGCTCTTTGTTTCAGCTTACAGATGGCTCATCAATCTATAGTTTAGGGACACATTGCTATTCTTTCTAATGGTAATTACGTGATCAGGATAGAGACAGGTTTGATTAAATGCTCACACTATGCGCTGCATATTTAAAATGGAGCAGAGTCCAAAGCAGAGGCAAAATGCTAGGCTGCTGCATGCAGCTTCAGCCTCAGGCTCTCGGTAGGTCTTCCTCTAGCATAGGTGACAGGGACTTTGCCAGTTCCCACCATTCAAGGAACAGGAGTTTTTTGATTCATTATTTTTTGTATCTGATTTTGAATGTTGCTAAACTGTTATTTGACAGTTTCTTGCAAAAATACTCACAGTGCTTGCCCATTTTTGGCTCAGCTTTCCTGAGAGGATTCTTGCAACTTAGAAATTAGTAGCAAAACAGTTACAGAGTCTGTGAGAGTCTTCCAGTGACTTCTATGTGTTTGGGAAAGGCCATCGTGGTACTTTAGGCCCGGGTATGTATTCTTAACAGCTTGTAGCTTGCTTGTTATTATCAGCATACAGCCTCTGAAAGCAGGAATATTTGAGAAGATGCCCCAGCTCTTAAAGTGCCCCATTTTGTCTTTGTAACCGTTACAATTTTTTATCTACCTAAAAAAGTAAAATTGTAATGTAGAACATGGCCAGAAGCTTTGCATGCAAATGTATGATGCTCTTGTATATTGCTTTAGCCATTCCATCTGAGAGCTATTATAGTCATTAAGACTTTGGTAAGGTGTTATTTCTTTTATGCAGAGAAGAAAATTGAGGCGCACGGAGGTTTGAAGCTCTGAGGGTAAAACTGTACCCAGAAAAAGAAATTATGCCCTGCTTAAAATCTTGTTTAAGGGCCATACGCACCTTGTCCTGGCCTTCTCCCAGGCACGGATTTTACTTTACAGCAGCCAGTCCTCAATTCGGCAAAGTACTTAAGCCCATCCTGACATGCTCTGCTGAATCAGGGTTTTAAGTGGAAGTGACAGAAATAGAACCAAGATCTCCTCACTCAGAGCCCCACTCTAAAGTGATCAGGCAGTGCTTCCTTTCTTCATTACTCTCCCGGCACAGTATACTGCTATGAGTATCTGAGACAGGTAAGACCTGTGCCCTGAACGTCTGCCCCTTACCAGAACCCAAGCCACCCAGTTGAAATGTCAAAAATATGAGCTGAGTAGCCAGTTCTAACAATTTTGAGCCTTGAAATCTTTGTCCCCCAGTGCCTTGAGTCATTCAAGTGCATTATTTAAGCAAATGGAAGAAGGATTATCTTAGCTCTGACTCAGCTTCCCTACAGCAGGCCAACAAACCTAAAGTGACCTCTTTCCTCAATATACATATGATACCCTCCCTGTGTATCAGTCTCCCAAAACAGTAGCCAGTGGAGCTTTTGTCTACAAAATGTTAGTTTTAGTTTCTTGACTAATTAGATTTTCTCTGTAATAAGAATTCGAGGCTGAAATAAAAAGCTCTAAAAACCAGTTATTACTACTTGTAATCCACCATGGAAAGAAGTCATTAATTGGGTTCTTATTCTTCAGCTTGATCAGAATAGGCCTCCCCCCTCCTTAAGTCTCTTCCATTGGTCCCAGGTAAGGTGAGCTTTTCCAGCTACTGTTTCTTGATCAAAAATTTTATAGAATGCATCAGGATGAAATGAGTAACAGATGACAACAGCAAATGAAGTTAACTAGGAGTTAAGAATACTGTGGGGAAAATACTTTACTAGGGTGTGGAAAAAACATCATTTTGTTACCTGCTGCCTAGGGAAGGGAGTATCTGCTTGCGGTAAGTGTTTGAATAGCCAGTATTGCATCCTCAAACAATCATCATTTTCCTTCTGTAGACTTGCCACCAATGCTCTGTTCTCGCAACTTTCTAGGAAACAAGCACCTAGCAAGTTGCTTCTTTAGTGGGCAGATAGGAGAGAGGGAGGAAGAAAGGAAGGAAGATTGTTTTGGTTTTCTTCTTGCCCATTTGCTCTTCCTCATTCTGCCCTCAAAAAAAAATCTACCTGCACTGTTACCTAGGTAAAGAAACCCAGTCCTTGCACACAAAGGTTTTAGGGAGTGCTCTGTGTTGGAAATCCTGTTTGTCCTTTGACACGCTTTTAAAGACAGCTCCACCCCCCACCCCAGATGGTGTATTTTTGAGGCTTCTTATGTAGTACCCTTCAAGGATTACCAGTGACTTTCCATATTGTTAATTTGAGAAGGCCTAGTGACCTCCTTGATGTCATGTACATTTCATTAAAAAGCCATTTTTCTATTATGGCTTTTAGTGTTAGTAAACGCCACTTCTTTTTCTTTTGATGGTGGGACTGAATACTGAATATTCTGCTACTCAGTAGCCTCTTTTAGGACAGAAACTGACTTTCTTGTATTGTCTCACTTGGAACTCAGTCATTCTACAGAGCGAGATTTCTTTTTCAACCACTGTCTTACAAGAACTTCACGTAAGTTTACTTGCTTTATTACAATTAAAATAAGAAACCGTAGTAGATCTCAAAAGAAGTCTCTCTTCCCAACTTAGCTGCCCTTAGGATCCTGCTGCTCCTAAAGCCTACTTTCCCAGGCTATGCTATCCAATGGAGATATAGGTTAAATAACCATTTTTGATACTGCTCCGCCTGCATTTTTCCTGATGATGTGATGCTGCTTGTTGTTTCCCATCTGCTGGGCTTCCTCCAGTTACAACTTGAATGCTAATGTGACGCCATCCCCCATTGGGAGCATGCTGATATTGACTCGTGCATCTCTGAGAAGCTTCTCATTGAGGTGGTGGATGCTCTGGGTTGCCAAGTCATCCTTTCTTGGTTTTAGCACCCTTCCACCCCAAAGGACCTATTGAAAAAAGAAATGTCATGGACCTCATTTTTTCCAATATGTTCCTTGGACCACAAAGGAAGCTTTGGAAAAGGTCCTGCATATTTTCTAGAAATTGATATTATTTATTGTATTTCAGATTTCTAGTGGTCTCTGACATGTAGTTCTTACAAGCAAGTAAGATTGGGAGTCCACAGAATTGGCTAATTGTACTTCTACTGCAAATTAGAAGCCAAAATAAAAAAAAAAAATGTGATTAAACATGGGTATTTTTAAAAGCCTCTGTTCAGCTACCACCATAAACCTGAAGGCGCCTGAAGTTTAACATCATTCTTTGCTTCTAGTAAAAGTTATTAATTGATAACTTAGTAGTTACTGATTACAAGTGTTACCTTTGATCTTGCGTAAGTACTGTACATAGTAGAAAATGCACAAGACAAATCGGAATAATACAGAGCATTCTCTGTAATGAATTACAAAAAAATTTGTTAAGTTTCTGTTATCACAGGCTGTCTATGTACTAACATAAATTTAACATATTACTACTTCTATACGGTTTTATTCCTTGCTTATATTAGTGTTCCATATAGCTTATTTCAGAAATTTATGTTGAATTTTAAAAGCCTCCTTTGTATAAAATGGAACAAAGGTGTTGCAACTGGCAACAGAGTTGCAGGTAAGAAATCGCATTACTAGAATCCTGCTGTGACTTTTTTTTTTTCCATTCCCAGAGGCAAAAGCAGTAACTCCCAGTGCTACTACAACTGCAGTACTTACATTATCAATAGCTATTATTCCTCCTTTCTTTATGAGGCGCAAACATTTTTCATAGTACTCATTGCAGCTTTCTTTATCCGCATCAATGAAAGCAAAGTCAAAGGTTTCTGCTTCTCCACTGGCCAACAGTTCATCTAGATGTGCAACAAAGTGAGTCGTTACACCCTGGTTAATGCTGTGTAGGAGGAAGTTGGCTATTTGTGTCAAAGTCCTCATTAAATAATGTTTTTGGTACCTTGACCAGGCAGCCTATTCCTGTACAGCTAATTAATAGAAAAGCTTATCCTACAGAAACCAATCTAGACATGATGTATGCCATAAAAGACTCAGTTACTGAGTTCTGCCTACTTGGAAGTTCATGGAGTAGTTCTAAACCTGCAGGATACAGCTGGGACTGCTGAAAGGTGCAGTAAAAACAAGACAAGCAGTTTGAACCTGGCCACACTCTACACCTTCAGCTATTGTTTGAGCTGACTGAGGAGAACTGTTTTCTTAAGTGGATCAGGATTTTTCTCACATTTATGAACAGGTCCTAAATGCTAATCTCTCGTTGATGATCAAGTGGCATGATACAGGTTATGAACAAACCCTATCAGAGATATTTATGACAGCAAGAGATTGCTGTAAGTAGTCCCTCTCTAGGCCAAGGCAAATGGAATTCAGTTTTAAGTTCTCCTAAATGGACTTCTTGACTGCAGACTCCAAATCACCAGTTGTGGAAGGGCTGACTGCTGCCATCCTGAGGTTCTCGGCTTCTCGCCTGCCCTTATCCTCTGCCAACAGAGGATCTTTTTGTCTGAAGCATTGCCTAGGTGAAGTTGTCCATCAGACTTCAAGAACAGTGCATCCTAGCGGACCACTAATATTTGCCTCTTTAGAAAGGATGGATGAATTTGGGAGTAATACAAGGTTAAGGATGGATCTGTGGATCCATCAACACCTTTGCTGGAACCTTCTTCTATGTCCTCCATTCATAGCAAATATCTTGCATTTTAAGAATATTTATTAATATTCTCTCTGCCCCACATTTTCTCTTTTCTTGAATGAGAAAAGTCATTGTCTTTCTAATGGCCTTGCATACGTTTTGCACATACTAAATTTGAACTCTTACGGATACAATTCAACCGTTGTGCCTCAAGTTTTATATTGGCTTCTGTATTTTTTCTGTACCTTAGCCCTTTCAGAGCACTCTTCCTGTCTATAACAAAGAAATACTTGCTTAGAATGGACAATGGATAAGAGAAATTGGGCTTTGTCTAATTAATCTGTTTTAATCAGCTTTCCCAGAAGCAGCTGACAATAGGACTTCATAGATTAAACAAGGCAATGGAGAGGACAGGTGAGTGACAAGTACAGCCCCACTACACAGGACAAGCATTTTCTTCCTCTCTGCTAGCGTGTAGGAAAACTGAAGTTTTCTATTTCTAGGGAAGGGGCGGGGGGGAAAAGGTGTTTTAGGTTACTTACCAAGTGTTTGAATTGCTGGCTTAATCCGCAGGTCAATTTTATGCTCTACTCCTGCCTAGAATGAAAAAGAACAAAGAGTTGATGGAAGTGGTCAAGAAATAACCTGTTAGTAGGTTGCACTCAGGGAGTGATGTGTGTTCAGGTATTTTTCCTATTATTTCTAGGTTCCAGACAGCAATTATTTGCCTTTCCAAATTTAACTGTCTCAGCCTCCTGTGGGGCTGTGGGGTGTTTAGCTGCCTGCTGGGTTAAACCACAACAATGTTCAAGTCTAAGATACCAAATCCCTTGACATGCAAATGCAGCTGTCCCAAACATATAACAGAAGAGATGCTGCTTACCTCCTTCCACAGTGGCTTTCCAATTTTGACATAGTCCTCATTTATATCACAAGCAATAACTCTGCCATTATCTGGCAGGACAAGTGCCATATTCAAGGTATTATAACCTGTGAAAACACCTAGGAAAATCGTAAGAGTCATCAACACTTACCATATTGTGAAAAAAGATGATAAACGGTGAACTATGGGGCTCCTTCAGGAATGAAAAACTCCAAATGAGTCAAGGATGGCAATTTATTAATGGACACAGAAGGTTTTCCCCTCCATTTTAATGTAATGGTAGGTCGGGATGAATTTTTACTCTTTTTTTCTTTTTTTAAAAACAAACAAATAAACAACAATCTTTTAGCAAAGTTTAATGGTGGCTTTTTCCACAAAGTCTCCTGGACACGCAGCACAGAGTCTGGTCCTGCATCTCTGAGGAGCACTGTTATTTAAAAGTGAAACTAAATCCTGAGCCAAAGGGGCTGGACCAGCAGCAAAATACCAGGGTATTATAACAGCCAGGCCAAGAATGAAGATGGTGGGAACCCATACCTGGCTGCTCAGCATCACTCTGGCTTTGGGACATCCTGCTAACATAGGTGCATCAAGGAGAGTGGATTAGATGCAGGGCCTGTGCAGCAAAACATCTTCTCCTGGCAAGAAACTGATACAGGAAGGAAAGAATACACCCTGTCCTGCAACTGCTGGAGACCCAGGTGATCTGTTGATTTTATTTTTTCAGATTCCCTCAGAGCTGATGAGACATTCATGCTGATGCCAGAATTACTGAATGCACAAAGTGGCAAGGAAGTGCAAATCAGACACTACTTTTCACACTATAGTTTGCTCACCTGTTTGCCGAGACAGGTATGCAGTGCCTTACTATGTTTAGGTACCTTATCTTATGTAAACATGGCCGTGTTCAGAGAAGCATAGCCAGGAGCTTTGTTCTACTACAGAGAGGACAAAGTGACACTCTTACCTATTTCAATAACTTTCTTGGCTTTAATAAGTTTGACCAAATTTGCCATAAGCTGAGCTTGGTCACAGGACACCATCATTTTACTCCAGGGATGATCAGCAGTGAGCTAGAAAGGGGAAGAAAAAATTACAACAACCAAACCCCAAAGCTTCCGAAACAGTATCCTAGGGGAAAAAAAACCCAGAGAAACACCGGGAAAAACAGATACTCCTGCCTTTCTCATTTTAGATGGTTTTTGTGCTCCATCTGTCAGCCAGACATTGGTTTGAATTTAACAGTAACTGAGGAGGGCGGGGTGTGTGTCATAAGCAGTGGCTCACCCTTCAAAGCAGTAATATGCCCCAAAGTTAGCATGACTGTGGCAAACACAGCAATAATTACAACTGATGAAGAACCATAGAGGAACCCTGACTGTGAAAGTCCATTATTTCTGTATATTTACATAAACAGATGCAGGGTTTGTTATTTTGTTGGGTTTTTTGG
>VZTL01023027.1:9623-27532 GCA_013400535.1 Scopus umbretta
AGTCAAGTCTGTTTTACCCATGACAGTAATTGGTGAATGATCTCTCCCTGTCCTTATCTCGACCCACGAGCTTTTCATTATATTTTCTTTCCACTGTCCAGTTAAATAGGGGAGTGACAAAGCTGCTTTGGTGGGCACCTGGTGACCAGCCAGGGACAAACCACCACATACCCTTATACTTCAGCATAAGAGATGTGAAGGTTGATTTTTAAATCAAATGCTTTTGGGGGAAATGTGATGGTAGTTCTTGAACTGAAGTCCTATTGTAACTTCTAAGGACCAGTAATTCTCTGGTCAATTTTATGTATGCTGCTTTCAAAATTCAGAATGAAGAAATATAACTATTAAAAAGTATCAAGTTAAGTAGTAAGAACATATTGCTAAAAGTTATACTGATTATCATTATTGTTTTAAATCTTATTAATATTAATAGAAACCTGTGTAGCAGTACTCTGTGTATCAAGACTCTTAAGTACACAAACACTTTCAAAGGACAGTAAAAGTTCAGGCCTTATTCAAAGAGAAATGTAATTTTACTCTGATAGCATAACAGAAGCAGCAGCTCTGCTGGAATAACCCCAACCACATTGATTTCTGAGGATCTGACCCAGCACTCAGAAGTAAAATCAGTATAAGGTTGAAGGAAGGAAAACAGAATGAGGGAAGTGCAAGAGAAAAAGAAGGTCAGACAGCAAAAGAAAAAAACAGAAATCAAGATCACAAAGAATTACCTACCTGTGTCAAATTATAGAAACCCACGCTGCTCCTAGGCTGTCAATGGTAAAGCTCCCTTTGGCTTCAGGTTACTGATTTGGGAATGAAATCTGAAACAGTTCTAGTGATTTTAAATTAACTTTTATGGATTTTTCCACATATAAATGAAAGTTGAAACATCAGTTCTTACTTCTATACAGTAGCATGGATCTTGGATCTTCTCCAGATACTGTCCAAATTACTGTAGTCTCCCATCTTACCTTTACAAAGCCTGTGGCTTGATTAGGAAATAAAACAACTGAGTCTTCCCAGCAGTTGACATAGCTTATAATTTTTAACCCTTTTTTACCCCAGCGTGATTTCTATTTAGATGGAATTTCTATTTGGATGGAATTTACTCAAGAACCAAAGTGTTATTGCAAAATCCTGGTTTGTTTTGATTTAAACATCTCTCAGAGGCTTTCTGCTGTGCAAATGGAGGCTGACAGCAGTGAAAGTCCTGGCTTATGCCAGAAATCTACAGCTAGCTCCTTGCCATGAATCTGATATTCTGGGATTTCTGACACTAGATATAAAGCTCATTTTCTTAGATTCTCATGCTTTCAGCGAGGCAAAGTGCTTCAGCTATATTCAGATTATATTTTCCAGTTTTATCTCAGGAAATTTTGAAAAAATATTTTTCCTTTTGAGGACTTTTTTCTCTTCCAAAATTTCAACAAAGGGACATTTCTGTTTCCAAGTACATCCACCAGTTTTTTTTATTTTCAATGAAAATATAAGTGGTACCTGAATCAGACCAGAGTCCTGCATCTGAATTCTCCTGAATGTAGAGGTCACCTTTTGAATGTGCCAGGGAAGCTGCTTCTGGTATGACTGGACAGGTCAGTAGAGAAAAAAAAAGAAGAAATTTCACACAAATAAGAAGAAAATCATGAAGGGAAAAGAAGTATGTTATTAGATCACTAATTCTAATACAACTTGTAAGCTAGAGTCAGTGTTGCCCTAGGTTGTGTCACAAGACTTTATACAACACTTTGTGCTATTTAAAATTTACAGCCATAGACTTACATACGTTGCTCTTGAAAATCACTGTATGGTAATAAACCCATGCACTTTCTAGATCAAATACAGGATTCACAAAAGCTGGCATTTTCAATCAGCTTTAGAAGATACCTTCAAAAGTCAAGGATATAATCTTTTACTAGTCTCTTTTCCGGAAAAAATATTTCAAATCTAAATTGTGTAAGCCTTTTAATTGTACTTGTAACTCTGATGTAAATGGAAAGAAGTAGTTTTATTACCTTGAGTTTAAAAACAACTTAACTTCAAGAAAAAAGGCTATTTATTCACCCACATGACACAGAAAATGCTTGGGATTAAAGTACTTTCATTACAAAAGTGGTGGGAAGGTAAAATACAATTAGTCTCCGCTAGATCATTTTAATGTTTGATTAGAACAAACCGAGCTGGGACAAATTTTCGTGCCAGCGCTAAGATCCTGGTGATAATAGGGTTACATAACCTCTGTAAAATGAAATGTGAAATTTACATGCAAAGTGGTATGTTCTCTTGATGCACACATATAACTCCCATTAGCATCAATGGGAAATACATGTGCCTATCAAGAAGAAAATATACCCCATTGAATTCTCAAACATCATGTCAGTTTCTGACATCTTCTATTATGATCTATGCTCATACAGCAAAAAATTTAATAGCTCAGGTATGCTGGCTTTCATATGTAGATCTCAAAGGATTTTATGAAGAATAAGTCTATGCAACTCAAAGATACCTGTGAGGAAACTAGAACTTAAGTTATGCCTATGGCAATGCCTTGCAGGCATACCCCCAAAAAACCCTGTAACAGACACTGGAAGCAAAATTTGTATGAGAGTATAGAACTCAACACAGGTGAATTTATCATCATTCAGCCTAAAGTATTGTATATACACAATTAATCTGTTTCTAAGATCCTGTGGCGGGTTTGCCTTGGCTAAGAGCTAAATGTCCATCCAGCTGCTCACTCACTCCTCCTCCTTGGTGGGATGGGGGGAAGAAATAGCATTAGAAAATTCATCAGTTGAGATAAAGACAGACAGATTGCTTATAAATTACTGTCATGGGCAAAACAGACTCATTTTGGGGAAAACTAGTTTAATTTATTGCTAACTAAAATAGATTTGAGTAGTGAAAAACAAAGACACACATTAAAACACCTTTCCTCTCCAGTTTCTCATGCCCAACTTTACATCTTTACTCCTGACTCCTCTAACTTGTCCCAAGTGGTGCAGAGGGGATGGAGGGTGGAGGGGACTATGGTTTCTCTCTACACAACCTTCCTCCTCACACTTTTCCCCTGCTCCAGTGTGGGCTCTCCGTGGGCAGCAGTTCCTTAAGGAAATACGCATGTGTTTCAGTATGGGGTCCTCCACAGGCTGCAGCATGGATATCTGCTCCAGCACCTGGAATGCCTCCTTCTACTCCTCCTCATCCTCTGACCTCGGTTTTCCCTTTGTTCTTTCTTGATATTTTTTCCCTCCTCCTCTGCCATCTGGCATTTTCTTCCCTTTCTTAAATATGTTTTCACAGAGGCACCACCAGCTTGGCTGATCTCAGTTGTGTCCTGCAGTGGGTCTGCTGGAGCTGCCTGGAACCAGCTGTGTCTGGCACTGGGTAGCCCCTGGCCTCTTCTCACAGAGGCCATTCCTGCAGTCCTCCCACTGCCAACATCTTGTCATTTACACCCGATACAGAAGCAAACTACATTACCCAACCTAGACCAGGATTTCTGCATTGTACCAGGCAGACATACTCCTTAAAGCAGCTGGGCCTACTTCAGGTTTCTGGTTAAGGCTGGAGTTACTAACTTCCTCAAAAAGTTTGTAAGGATCTGGACAAATACACCGTCTGTGAGACTGAAAATTTCTTGCATAGTTTATTCCCACAGATTCCAATACTTTTGCTCTGACTCACCAAGTAACCTGTTCTTAACATAAACAGTTCTCACAAAAAAATTACTTTTTCTTTGCTTGAAAACAGGTCATTTCCAGAATAAACCCCATAAACGTGTAAATCTTCCAACTGAACATGCCTCATGCAAAGGACCATGACACTAGAGTCTTATCCTGGAGTAGTGTAATTCTGACTGGATGAACTGACTGCTATTAGAGCATGTGAGGTGTAGTAAACTGGCATTCTGATTCAGACCACTGACAATAAAGAGAAAAGATATCTGGATGAGAAATGGAATAAGGAGTTTGGCAGGAAACATGGAAAATTAAACTCACTGTGAGATGATGGAAAATATGAGGTCATTTGGGCTATTAAATATAAAAAGGCAATCTATAAACACATGTCTATAAGATATCACAAAAAAAACCCCCTCTGCTTATTCAGAAAGGTCTGGTCATTCAGCAATCTTTAGCATTTAAGTGTTCCTTGCTGTAGAATCCTATGGGTCTAATTCTGATCCTACTGTGAAAGCTAGAAGAAGTGATAAGTATACATTGGCTTCATAAATTTTATTTTATCTTAACATACTCACCTCCAGATTATTTGAAATAGTCGAAACTGAAGAAAACTCACTAAACTGTAATTTCAAGAAGTCATGTATTATTTTGTATTTTTCTCTTTTTTTTTATTTTCTACATTTTCACATTATA
The DNA here is from genome assembly GCA_013400535.1 of Scopus umbretta. Lineage (NCBI taxonomy): Eukaryota > Metazoa > Chordata > Aves > Pelecaniformes > Scopidae > Scopus > Scopus umbretta. The sequence continues at coordinate 14,000 of VZTL01023027.1, forward strand.
TAGATTTATTACATTTTATCATTTATGATAGAGTAAAACCCAAATGTCTTAGGCTGGACAAAAGCTTATGTGGAAGCCAATATCCCAATTGTAGAGAGTTATTTCCTTTCTTTACCACCTTAGCCTTCAAGGAATTGATTTTAGGGGTATGACAAAAATAGCTCAGGAAATAGGTCCAGACTCTCAAACTGATGTAACACAGCAGTTCTGTGATTTCAGCAGAGATATGCCAATTCACACCTGCCAGGAAATCTGGCCTTCACCCTTCAAGTGGCAATTACAAGATGTATATCGCTTCATGATGAGATTTATATTATCAAGCACATTCAGTGGAGTTTTCCTTGCTAGCTGCAGGGGAATAGATATTTACAGATGAGTCATTGACATGTCTTGAGCTATCACAGAGTCTCCAGAGAATCATCAACCTTTTCTTCCACAGCAGGAAAGTCAAGAGGAGCAGCATTTTCAGCTCTAAAATGTCGCTGGTTTATTGGAGATCAGGTCTTCTACACCTCTTCAGCCCTTTGATTAATATATTTGGATAATACTCTAATTTATGCATATATGTGTCATACCTCCTTTCTGAAGTGTTTAGGCTATCATGTTAGGATTCATAATTAATTTCCTTTAAAAAAAAAAAGGACAAAAACTGGGTGATGTAAAACTCAGCAAAACACCATGAAAACAGGTTGAGAGGATACTGTGAGGTCAGAGAAGGCAGAAGTGAAAGGTTGTTAGAAATATTGAAAGTCCTCAGTCAAATGCCTCCCAGTATTGAAATAATGGTCTTTTCTTATATTTATATCTGTTTTCTGTGTAAAGATGTTCATAACCTTTTTCTCCTTTGGTAGTTCAACATGATTAAATTCCCTACTGAAAAAATACAGCCAAAAGTGTCAATGGAAATATGTGTGCTTTGACAACTTACAAAGTTTGTCTGAATTATGTCCCTCAGATTTCCAAGTCTGTACTGGTGGTTTTGGCCATAAAAGGTGATGTTTTTCAGGTGCAGTTATTGTTAAAGTAGCGTATGTGCCAGACAAAACTATCAGTCCTCTACAACAGGTTGAAGTACATGCTCTTTTTTCCTTCTCAATGTATAACTTTAAATATAAATTAAACAGTGTGTTCCCAAATTTTATTCCAATAAAGTAATCTGAAATAAATGACAATTGTGGGTTTTTTTGTATCCAAACACCCCCACTTTTCCAAATGACTGACAAAAGAGAACTGTTAAAGCAGGTAAAAAGCTGCTAAAAGCCCCAAAGTGATTGCTGTTTGCATGTAAAATAGAATTTTAGAGAGCCTAATGGGTCACCTTAGCAATCCTATTCTACTTCTGACAGTGGACACTGAATGTAAAACAAGCCCTTAGCTGGTTAAAAGCAGCTTGATTCATAATTCAGAGTTATTGTGAGCACAGGTCAGATGCAGATTGGGGCCTGACCCAACCTGTCATCTCACTTTCAACTTCTCGCTTTTTGTCTGCTACTAGGCTCTAATTTTCATTGATTAAGACTAAACTGATTTTCCAGAATACTGAAGAAAAGAATAACAAAATTGAAAACTTTACAGTTTTTCATATTAATGAATGAAGTGTAATTAATGGCAAGAAAGAACTGAAGGAGACACAGTCCAATAACTCAATTCATCACAGTATCAGTAACTCCATCTAGTGAAGGAGAATAAAAGTGAAATTACAGGCTTCAGAAGTATGTGAATTCATATGACCATGGTGAGAAACTATGTATTTGTGTGAATAAAAATAATAACAGGTCTGGATAATAGGAGGAATAAGTAGGTAGACATGCAGGATTAATTTAAAGAGCAAAATTATGGTGATACCCCACTGGAAANAAAAAATGCCAATAAGAAGTTCCACAGTCACATATAACTTTATAGGTATACCAAGCTAAATTAAAGATAAAGTTAAGGAGTCACAAAAAGCTCACAAGCTTTTCAATTGCAGGTAAAATACTGGTAACTTATGCTATCCATTAGGAAATTAGAAAATGTATTTTAAACTCCACATCTCTTCTGGATTGATGTTCTTGCCTTCATTGGTGTGGAGACTCTTGAATTACATACCTAAGCATTTTCTCACAAAAGTAAACCATGCAGGAAAGGGAGAATGAGGACTTAAAATAAGAGAACAATATTTCATTTAAAATCTAGCTTTGCCTTTTATTTTTATCTGAAACTGTAGTGGTTAAAATAGTCATTGTTGAGAGGTAAGACACAGAATTAATTTCTCCTTTGCACAAAAGACTGAATCTGGCACCTCCTGGAAGTACCCCAACAATCACATCGTGGTTGCGATAGGAGGAAAGGTATTTCTAAAACTCCTTTTTTCAAGGCTTTTCCATTTTTCACAACATAAACTAAAAGAATAATCAAACAAAACCAGATAAAATGACCAGAATTCCCCTGTCCTGTGACTACCATCTATGAGACTGGCGATGGGATTTTCGTTTCTGCTCCAGTAAGAGAGTTTCCGTTTTAAAGCAGTTCTTACAGTGAATATTTGCTTAGTTGCTGGGCAAGGACTGTCATCCTGATTTTGACTATCATGGGTGATTTTAGAATCTGTGAGGCTACAAAATTCTGGCTATATTCTTTATCACTGTCTTTTCCTTGATCAAAAACTTTGCTGTTTGGGATTTCACATGTTTCTAGGATTAGATGAAGCTAAGAAGCATTTTAATTTGCACCGAGTTACCTCTTAGAGGGAGAGGTTAGGCAGCACTTTGGCACCTGTATCTTGCTGTAGATTTAAAATATATTTGACAACCTGTGGCAAATGATAACTATAAAATTATGATTTCATGTGATACAAGATTAAACCCTTACTCTTACTCCAGTAATTGTCAAAAGAAAGGATTCAAGTTGTGCCATTTAGCATTTTAATTGCAGGCTTTGTTCTTAGTGTGGATTAATTTTATGCCATGTTATGTTCTTGTAATAATTTTGTTATGAAACAAAGTATCATGGAATGGAAAATATACTGTCCTATGTACAATATTCCATGAATCAGAATAATGTACTATAGTACCTTGACCTTTTCTATATTCTGTAATTTGACTGAATGGTCATTGCACTTTTCCCTCATTAACAAACTGAATAACCAATAGCTGAATTGATGACATGGGCATGAAGTCAAGAAACAGAATAATGAAATAGTCACAGTGCCATAGTATAGTAGATGACTATGTCTAAGAGAACACATGAGCCATTAAATCTCAGAGTCAGTGAGAGGGACTAGAATAAGAGTGGAAACTGCACAAGGAAAAAACGTTTTCATGACAACAGAGCACACTTAGCCTGTTCTTATTAAGCCTTTGTAAAATTCTATTGCCATATGAAACATTAGAGCAAGTGAAATATTAAGGCTTAATTTAGACAATAAACACATCACTAGACTAGACAAGGCTTAAAGTTTCTTTAACAAAGAATTTACTATCAAATATTTATAAGCGGATTTAAATTCTAATGAACTGACAGTCATCATATACACACAATAGCACAATGATAGAAATACTACAAATTAGCCATATGAGACCATTGTCTAGGTCTTCCCTTTCAAGCAGACTGTATCCACATCATTTCTACAATACTGTGCTAGTGGTACCATGAAAGAATAATGCACATAATAGAATGGAGGAAATTAAGCTGCATCTTTAAAGAAAAAAAACTATCATTATTATTTTACAGTAGGTTCAGTGATAAAAGCACACTTTGAATCTACAAGATGTATTGGTTACAAAAAGATTCAAGAGATGTTATAGTTATATACTGACTTTGTTTGTTATCCTGCTGGATTTGGTTTGTAATCGATTACAGTTAGTATTGCTGATCTTTTATACTCAGCTTTAAAAATATTTCAGTCATTTTGGACCACTGATTTCTACACATAGTTTTCTCCAACATCTAGCAGCGAGCTGTCTTGATCATGGATGCCTTTCTCACCAAAGTCCTGAGAGTCATAAAGGAGGGGTAGTATGCAAGGTTGTGATAACTTTGTATCAGCATAATTTCTAGCCAGCATTGGTGTTCTGGATCACCAGAAGGAGGAATAAAATACATTTAGTACAGGATAAAAAGTGAGTGCTGCAAATCTGCAACAAAAGATGAACTCTTTATTATAAAGATGAACTCTGCTATTTTTAAACTGCTGTGTTTGACCAGTCCAGCTAGAATTAGCTCCACAGTTTTGCATGGAGTTACACAGTTACTTTGAGCTTGTAGTATCATGGTCCTTCCTTCCTCACAACAGGAAAGACGACTGTTTGTGATCATTTATACAGCTAGGTAAGAACTAGGTAATTGCTTACAGCTAGGTAAATAATATTGCAAATGTAACATTTTCAGATTGCTATTGTCAAAACTCTGGATAGAGTGAATTAGAACAAGACATTTTACGCTTTCTTCCAGTTTACATAAAACAGCAGCAAATTCAGTTGGTAGGCTTCATCATTCATTTTGATGTTCTTTCTTTTGATCCCAAGAAAGAAATATATTTATAATCTCCAGAAGAACTGCCTCAGAGGTAAGTGGTATCCAAATATTGTTCTGTAGAGATAAAAAATGTACAGTGTCAGTGGTATTTGGCTGTGGATTGATGATGCATTACACAAGGATATAGAGATATCATTCCTGTAAAACTTGTAATATTATAGTTTAGGGTATATTTAACCTTTAATACAAATCATTTTTATTTCCTCCCCACCCCCCCTTGGAATTCAAAGCACTTTTTTTTATATATTTAGTTTGTTTGTTGGTTTGGTTTTTTTTTTCCCCCTGTGTTTGCCTATACTGTGGCTGCTGCAATTTTTTGCTTTAGTAAAACTGGAATTGCAAAGAACAAGAGTAATATGAAGAACTCCAAGAGTACCAGCATGAGTTGAATAGATTTCAGTGTAAATGAGTGTGAAATTGGGCTTTCAATAGGAAGTCTGAACTGGTGAAATACTCTTTAAGTAGGAACTGTCATCAAAATCACTCTTCGTGAAAAGACTAAGACTCTAATTTAAACCCTCAAAACCTCCCAGAAAATAGAAGGACACAAATACCCTGGATTTCCTACTTCTGATTTTTCCCTGTTTTTCTTCGATATGTCTCTCCCCTCCACTCTGTTTCCATACCATGATTAGTCCCTGATTTATTTCACGTACATTATACACAACCATTCAACAGAATCTGCCATCTGGCAATATTTTCTGAGTAATAAAAATGTATGGTGTTTCTCTGTTATGTGTGATTAGTTACTTGATTCTCAGTTCAAAAAAGAAAGCGATCTCTGGAGTCACCCAGGATTAACACTGTACTTAAATGTCCTTCCAGTAGCAAAAATAGCATTTGATCTTAAGTATCCATCCTTTGCAGACCTACTGCCTACCAGTACAATGATTTTGTCTAAATATATTCTTCTGATCCATATCTGACTCCAGTGGCAGTGGGATCTGGTGGCTGGGCAGAGACCCAGGCTGCAGAGCTGCCAGCCAAAATTCACACACTCTGAGAAGCAGATCTCTTGGCCCTGAGTGATAATTGAGCCAGAACTGCAGCAAATTAAGCAAAGACCTTGAAGAATGAAGCAGTTAAAAACCCCACAACAGCTGAAAAGGTAATAAAAGGAAGGCAATTTAGCAATAGGTGCTAGCAAAAAGGAAGATAGGGAGCTATTTCTAGCAATAGGTGGCTTTGAGCTTTGCTGTTTCAACAGTTTTCAGTTAACTCAGGGCCAAGGAGGTTAACTATGAAACTGTATTGCAGAAATTTGAAGAGTTCTACTCCAAATAAAAATTAAACTTATGATATGTATATATTTTTTATCAGTAGGTTTGAAAAGCAAACAAAAACTCAGGGAGTTTGCAGATCTACCTAAGCCTGTATTGAAGTGCTTCCCTTTAGGCCACCTGTTCATGATTAAGAACTTGAATAAAACAATTTGAAAATAGCATGAAACTTTTGCCAAAGTAATTGTGTTAATTACTACTAGTTGAGCATAGAAGTCACTAGATGAAGCTGAAGAGAGTGGCTAGTTGTGTTTCTAGCCAGGTATTAGAGAATTCAAAACATTCCCAGGAGAGAGAGATGTGTGGTCAGGTCCTCTGCAGAAAGAAATAGTGAGTCTTCTGCAGGCAGAGTGCCTCCAAAATCGGTGGACAAAGCTGTAGGCAGTGGAAGCTCTTACAGCCAGTACATGAACTGGTGAGTAGAGGCCTATTTTGTCTTTTGGCAGAAGTCTCTAGCCATGTAGTATAGAATGAAGTAGGTGCTAGTGCCAGGAAAAAAAACCCAAGACCTCTGTGCTAACAAATCAGACTAAGAACTGGAGCACATAGCATCTAGGAGCACAATCATTTCTCTTAAATCTACTATGAAAATTGAAAATTTTTGCTAAGACATTGTCCTGGTTTCAGCTTAATTCAGAGTTCATTTTCTTCCTAGTAGCTGGCCTAGTGCTGTGTTTTGGATTTAGCATAAGAATAATGTTGATAACAAACGGATGGTTTAGTTGTTGCTCACTAGTGTTTATACCAGTCAAGGACTTTTCAGCTTCCCATGCTCTGCCAGGGGCACAAGAAGCTGGGAGGGGGCACAGCCAGGACAGCTGACCCCAACTGGCCCAAGGGCTATTCCATACCGTATGGCGTCACGCTCAGTATAGAAACTGGGTGGGGTTGGCTGGGGGGCAGCCATTGCTGCTCAGGGACGGGCTGGGCATCGGTCAGCAGGTGGTGAGCAGTTGCATTGTGCATCACTTGTTTTGTATATTCTTTTATCATTATTATTATTTTCTCTTCCTCTGCTATCCTATAAAACTGCCTTTACCTCAACCCATGGATTTTACTTCCCCCCCCCAATTCTCTCCCCCATCCCACTGGGGAGGGGGAGCGAACAGCTGTGTGGCGCTTAGTTGCCAACTGGGGTTAAACCACAACAGAGATGGGTACCATGGCTACTTTCTTGGTTAATGTGAATTAAAGCCCCGTGACAAACTATATAATTAGGACTGTGCCTAATTTCTGGAAAAGATGTAAGAATGAAAACAGATTGTACATCTAAGACAAAGAGATGTTGCACAGATAGGATAAGATGGCACATCATCAGCTCAGTGGAATTCTTCATAGGAGCGTTGGTGAGCAGCACTGCTGAAATACCATATCATTCAAGGGGTATGTTATAAAAAACACAAATTAACATTAATTAATTTCAAGCTGCTACATCAGTTACCATGACACCCAGACCAGTAATTCTAGTACTTGAAGAAGACACAGACAGTAAGAGGTAAATAGATGAAAAATAGCAGTTCAAATGATGCATTTATTACTTCCAAGGGACTCTACCACACAAATGTACAGATAGAGAATATTTTTTTAGAAGGCACTGTTTCAAATAACGTCAGAGAAAATAATATCTGTGATTGTGTTAAATGTAACTGTTTTGGGTTCCCTTAAGAAGGCTATTCACTGGAGTGGCAGGGAATTGAAAAGGCTGAGGAAGAAATTGAGGAAAAAATGGAGGGGATAGGGAAGATCTCAACGTAATATAAAATAAAATAACTCTGCTTGTTTACAGTTCATGGGGAAAATTTTCAGACCAGTTCTTTTAAGCATGGACTAAAAGAGGAGCTGCATATAATTAGAAATCATAGAACTGACTGTATCTAATCTTTTATCAATGTAGAATAAAATAATCTTTCCCTTATCCATAGGGGTTTTCTTATGTTGCCTGAAAAAAGGCAGTATTTATCTGTCATAGACTATTGTTCTCACTTCCTGTGGTAAGAAAACACCATGGCTAGATGGGAGATTGAGCATATCAAATCTGCTTTTGCAGGATATGTTTCAGATTGTAATAGCTGTAAATAGACAATGATTTGTTACATTTAAGCAGTATGCACTGAAGTATACATTTGGACATATTTCCACTTGGCCCCTTTTCTCCCAGCTTTGTTTTGTTGGGAAACAATAACAAAATACTAAAGCACCTTTTAAAAGAAGATAATATCAAACAGGAATTTAACACTATTCAATAATAGAAAAGTAACAATGAAATAACTGTAATTACCTCAATATATTCTTCAAAATAGAACTGAAGGCAAAAATTCCTTCACTTTTAACGGTGGACTGGGGATTTGCAGATGTATAAAGAGACACATATGTTAAAATAAATCTAATAACATCTGGGTTCTCAGGAACTGCCATCACCTCATGAAAAAAACATCCTACATTCCTACAAAAGATACAAATGGTCCCTAAAGATGTTTTCATCACAAGAAATAAATGTGGTCATGTGCAGTTATCATCCCACAAGAGCACAAATTATAGAGGAATAAGTGTGCAGAACTGAAAGATGGGAAGAGGTAAGAGACACTGAGTTGGCCATTTTGGCCTGATGTGATTTTTGAATGGGCAGCACTTCCCACAAATGTATTACACTGCTTTTGCATGTAAGGCCAGTACAATTTGGTTGCATTTAGGAAAAAATAAATCACCTGTGTATTTGATAAAATTCTTGCAATTTACAACAACATGCATTACTAGTCTGGACTTGATTTCTCTTTTTTTAGGTTTTTTCTTTCTACTACTAACCTTCATAGAGTACCATTACTAAAATACTCATGCCCTTTAAACAGGAAGTATCTAAATGTTGTCCTGCAAGACCTAGCACCCACAAATCATGTGTCTGTCCACTATCTTCCATTTGTCATTCCTAGCAAGATTATAAATGTTCTGAAGTGAGGATTATTTTCTACTATACAATCAAAACACAGCAAAATGAGACCTTGATCTCAAACCTGGCCCTGATGTACTATTGTAATGTAAACAATTACAGTGCCAAGCGCAAGCCAATTTTTTTTTCCTTTTTTTTTTTTTTTTTTTTATATTAANGGTTTTTTTTTTTAAGTGTTGGGCATCCATTACTTGCTGTGCTTCAGAGGAATTAGAGAGGAGTAAAACCTAGTTCTCTGGATGGGAAGAAATAACAAACATAAAGCAATATAATTCCCTTGAGGAGAAATGGAAATGTATTGATTTACTTTTGGTAATTTTATTTACTGTTTAGTTGAAATTCAAAGGGGGAGGGGGGAAGGAGGGGAGGAGGAGGAAGAAAGTCTGCTGAGCGTTTTGTGAGTTCCACAGAGCTTGATGAAGGAACTGCAAATCTCATGTGACCACATTGTAAATCTCACTGTACAAATCTCTGTTTTCTTCAGTCCAAGGATTTGAGGAGCACTTTGCAGAAAGTACTTTAATAACCTGAGGGAAGGATTTCTTGGATGCATTCTATGCTTGTTATATGTTTCATTAGATTTATTGTGAGTCTAAGTTTGGATATCTTTAAGGATTTTATAATATTCCCATGGAGAAAGGTTAAGTTATCTGATTTCCTCTACTCCCCTGTTCAGGACATACAAGCTTTACAGCCCACTTCACATTTGAAAGTGTGAATCTACTTCTTTACAGATATTACAGAAAACAGGTGGACAACAGTGTCTGCACCGTTTCTGTCTTCCAGATGATCTTCAAGGATAACCCCGATGTTCAGCGAATTATGAAATCTACCTGTGTCTCTATCTTTAGTTACAGTTACATTTATCTAGGCCTTAGAAGTAATTAACACTTATTGGAGATTTGGGGCCCAGATTTAAAAAGCCTTACAGTCATAGTTATAGCTGGCAGAACAATAAGGATTATTTTTTTTCTTCTGACAACTATTATTTAACTACTTAACTTTTACACTTTTTAATCCTGAATATGCAAAAAAAATATATCCCATTCTTTCAGGAAAACTGAGAACACTGTACTTCAGAAGTGAAACAAAAGAGTGACAACGCTGTCACCATTCACCTGGTTCACCTTTCAGCTGAACCTGAATCCCCCTAAGCAATGGAGCGGAGAAGGACAACTTCAGAGCTGGCTGGGATCATCTGTCTCCCATTTCTTGGAAGCAGGCTTCAGTATCTGATAAGTAGTGTCAGCAAACACCTTTTAACACATCTCTCACCTATGACATGCTTCTATTTTAATTGCCTAACAGAGATCAGCAGGACCGACAGGTTCAGAAGTGCTCTGATCTCAGGAATCAGGATAAGAAGCACCGTCGCACACCAGTAGCAGAGTTAAAATGTGAGGGGAGGTAGGACTCTGAGGACAGCACAAGCTATTTGTGCATGTATCCAATAGTCAAGGGGTTTGAGCAGTCACCTTGGATGGGGGAGACTTAACCGTATGCTAGAAATTAAATATTCTGAGGGATGGAAGAATGAAGAACTGGCTTATCTGACATTGTATATAGCAAGGCTGTGGCAAGACTGTTTCAAGCTTGTTCAATTATTAATACACAGCAGAAAGATTTTTAGCAAGAGAGAGAGTGAGGAACCATCCAGCAGTTTGATTGTTTCAATACTCAAGCCTCATTTCTCATCCAGCAGGACAGGAATTTGAGTCTGTCTCTCCTATACCAGGGCTTTAATATCACTCCACATTTAATCCAGAAGCTATTTCTCTGGTTATAAGTAGGTATAGATACTGAATGACAGAAGGAGGCTCCTAATCCTAAGGAATAGCAGGCATTTAGTCAATATCAAAACCTCTCCTTTGCATTTTTCAGGTGCTGAGCTGGTGACTGAGGCTCCCATTCTGAATCTAATCCAGCTTCCCATACACTTTAGGCACAACATGTGGCTGCACTTACATCACGTGGAGGTGCCCATTTCAGTGCATCCAACCTTCAGTAACGTGTGATCAGATGAAACTGGCAGGCTTTGCAGCCTGAGAGCCTTCTTTCTGATTTGTCTGGAAACCAATCACCTTTTTTTCTGGCAAAACTGAAATTTCCGCTAAAAAAAAAAAAAACAGAGTGTTTGTCAACCTGTTCCGCTCTGAAGCAGAAAAGCATATTTGCTTATACACAGCATATTGTGTGCAGTGCTCTGTGTTCAGTCATGCTCATAGTAAGTGTAGGTGACGCTGTGCATGCATATACATAGTTGAACATACACTTATCAAATAGCATCAGTATTAGTTACATACAACAAAGTACATTAACTCATACAGCATATGAAACCCAGGACTTTATCTTCGGGATTTCTGGTCCTAAAGGCACAAAAATAAATGTACTATAACATCTTGTAATGCAGGGTTCTGCTTTGGACTTTTGTTTAATTAATGTATTTACTGAACAATAGTTAAAGGAATGCTGCATCCATGCAAGGAGAAAAAGACAGTGCTGTCTCTCGGGAGTGTTTTTCATCGATTAGGTGAGAGAATGTTCCTTGTTCTAACAAAGCAGATGCAACTCTGGTATATGCGCTGAGTAGAAAATTAGTATGAGGTAATGCTATCATAAATAATTGCTTAAAGCACCTCAGTATTATGGAGGTTGAAATTTCAAAAAAGGAGAAAGGCCTGTAAATGTAAAAGCACGGTGAAGGGTAGCTTTTAAAGTAATTGAGGATTTTTCATTGGATGGTAGCTTTCCACAGTACATTATTTAAAATCCAAGTGTGGAGTACCCTCTAGCTGATATCTGAAGATCAAAGCTGCTATTAGATTTTTTTTTTTTAACTGCTGTAAAGGTTCAGCTATTATAAAAGAAATTAAAGGAACTAATGGAACAAATAACATAAAGTAGTCTTCCATCCAACATAGCAGATCAGTATAACTTGTGAAAGGGTGTTTGTTACAAAAGGCCCCAAAGCTTTTAAATGCATTTTTGGTCTAAAAATTGAATTTCAGGTAGCACAGTTGAAAAATCAAACATTGACTTTAATGAGTGCCATTAAAGATTCACCATTGTTATTGTCAGGATTTATTCTCTCTTCTCTCTGGAAACTAAATTTGAAGCTGAAATGCAAAGGAAACAAGCTACTGCACTCTGGACAAGAATTCTTTGATCACAGAGGCAAACACAAAATGGCTTATTAATGATTGCAGCTCAGTGCTCTGCCTGACCTCAGGGAGAGCAGCTTTTTTAGAATAAGCCACAATTACATTATATAGTTTAACCCTTGAAAGGAAGGCAATTTTTGGGTCTGTAACCTACCACAATCTGACAGGAGGCCATAGAAGCTATTCAACGTAACAGTCAAATAGAAGGCATTGTAGGATTAGCGCTATGTATCGTGAAAGAAGGTGTAACACTGGCTGGCTCTACTTTTGGACTGGAGAAAGGTTGGATGGCATTACATTTTGGGCAGTAAATTAATAAACAACAAACATAGTCTGGCACATTGCTCCTGACGGGGTAAAACACCAAGCCACCTGTGAAATGACAGTATATATGTTTTCATAAAATCCTTCACACTGAAATAAGGAGAAATATATTGGTACCTGATGAGATGTGATTAGTTTTATAGATCTCTCCATTCATTCCAGGGCTTAGCGTATATGATTAATTATATCAGCTCATAGGAAATGAGAACTAGAAGCTCAAATCCTTCACCTGGTTTTGACTAAGGTTAAAGTATATCTTTCTAAAAAAACCACATTTATTTGTAAACAGAATTGCTTTATCCTGAATGCAGTGTTCATGTTCCTTTGCCACAGAAAATATGACACTCTCAGAAGAGAAAACTTTGTGAATTATACATGAAAATGATACAACCATAAGGTGGTGAAAGGTAGACTAGGACATCACTAGTAGCTCAAAGAATAAGCATCCCTCTAAGTGCTTTGATTTTTCTTCTTGTCCCTTGCTCTTTCTTTTTTTGACTTTTATAAAACCCCCAAAGTTCATTGTATATATAAACAGAACAAAATTTAGAGCAAGAAACAACTTTAGGAGCAAAGAAATAAAAATTATGTTTATCCCCAGCTAAACTAACACAAACAATGAATATCTATTCTTTCTTCTACAGCTGCAATTCCTTTTCTTTAACCAGATCACATAAGTCTGGGAATGTGTATAGGATTTTCATTGTATTTTATCTTATGTTATTATTCTGAGTCTGATACGCTACATTTCTCTAAACCCCTTAATCAGGACTACCCAACAAATGAAGAAAACATGGTAAAAAAAAAAAAACAACAAAAAACCAAAACATGGAAAATAACTACTGATTAAGAAGTGACGTAGGAATTTGGAAACTTGTGGAATCTTTGGTGAGGGGAGAGGACAATTGATTGAGTTGTCTTTATATGATTAAAAAAGGAAGCATTGTTCTGGAACAGCTGTCTGCAGAGCACTAACCTCACAGGCTGTATGGGCACAAAGAGGAATAAGAATTGAGCAATTAGCTCAAACGCAAGATATTGATTACAAAATTAGCCAAGGCAGTAAGGGAAGAAGAGGGAATGATACTTATTAACTATTTATATGCCACTGCTGGGAATAAGTAGTAAATCAGAAGACTCAGAATTACTCATTTGTCAGTATAGAGTTGTCTTGATTAGAATTACAGAAACCTGGAGGATCAATGACCAAAATATTATAATCAGTGGTTATAAGCTATTACAAAAGGTAGTATAGGAAAGAGAGAAGAGGCCTTTTTTGTCCAAAATGGTCGTCTTTTTTTTTTTTTTT
>VZTL01023028.1:0-20521 GCA_013400535.1 Scopus umbretta
CCTCCTGTGTTTCATTTTGTGCCAATTGCCTGTCACTGGGCATCACTGAATAGTACCTGGCTTCCTCTTCTTTACATCCACCCTTCAGATATTGGTACACATTGATGAGATTCCCCCCTGAGCCTTCTCTGAGAGAGTACCAGCTCTCTCAGCCTTCCTTCATAAGAAAGATGCTCCAGGCCCTTAATCATCTTTGTGGCCCTTCACTGGACCTTCTCCAGCAGCTCCATGCCTCTCTTGTACTCGACATGGTACTCCAGGTGTGACCTTACCAGTGCTGAATAGAGAGTGAAGATCACTTTCTCAAGCTGCTGGCAACAATCCTCCTAGTGTAGCCCAGGATATAATTTGTTTTCTTTGCAATAAGAGCACATTGCTGGTTCACATTCAACTTGATGTCCACCAGGACCCCAGGTCCTTTTCTGCAAAGCTGCTTTCCAGCCAGTTGGCCTCCAGCATGTACTGGTGCATGGAGTTATTCCTCCCCAGGTGCAGGACTCTGCACTTCTCTTTGCTGAACTGTATCTGATCAAGGTCCTGCTAAACAGCAGCATGATGCTCTGGTGTATCAGTCACTCTTCCCAGTTTTCTATCAGCAGCGAACTTGCTGAGAGTGCACTCTGTCCCGTCATCCAGATCATTAATAAAGATGTTGAAACAGTATTGGACCTGGTATTGATGCCTGGGGTGCACCACTGGTTATTGGCCTCAAACATCATGCCGCTGATTACTACACTCTGGGCCTGGCTGTTCAGCCAGTTTTCAGTCCACCTCACTGTCTGCTCATCCAGCCCATACATCATCAGTTTGTCTGATGGTATGACACTGTCTTATGGGAGACAATGTCAAAGCTTTACTGAAGGCAAGGTAGGCAACATCTACTGCTCTCCCCTCAACTATCAGTCATTTCAGCATAGAAGCTTATCAGCTTCGTTTAGCAGGACTTTATCTTCATAAATCCATGCTGACTAATCCCACTCACCTTCTTTCCAGAAATTAACAGTTTCCATGATTAGTTGTTTCAAACTGGCAAACAGCCAAACTGAGACCAAACCATTCCTTGCAAGCAATGAGGCAGTCATTGGTTTACTGACCACTGACTGGAGGGGTAAAACCGCAGGCCTGCTTTCTGACTGTTGGTAATGCATGAAAGGCATTTTCAGTCTCCTGTGTCCAACTCTGGGCTCCTTGGTTTGTCATTTGGGACCAAAGTGAAAATGTTTTGCTTGTTCCCAAGTGCTGGGAACTGCACAAATCCACTAGCATCAATAACAGACTGTTCTGTGCATGCACATAGAAGAAGTAAGGACTTAATCTTAAACAGCAAGATTAAAATAATAGGGAGGGCTGTTTCCTGTCTATGCCTCTGTTTACTAAGTATGACACTTCCCAGACAGGGCTGGGAGGAGGCTCATTGCTAACTGTGGAGTGACCACCATTCTTCAGAGAAAAGACCCATGTAAGTTTGGATCACTATTGTTTTCCGACAGGACCGTGTTGTTTCTCTTGTCTATCTGCTGTTAACCAAAAAACCATACACCTCTATCCTTAGCTGTCCTCTGCTGCTCAGGTATCTTCAGCTGTGGAAGAAAACCTCACGATTTCCCCTGCTGACCAAGAACAGGGAGTGACCAGTTGCCAGGGTCATACCAGAACAGCTGGCTAAATCTTCCCAGGGCAACTTTCAAGCCTAGGTGTATAATGCTACCTTCAGAGCACGCACCTCTCTGAGTCTTGGGACCAGAGCACTCAGTGCCTCTCACTGCTCTCTCAGAGAAGGCCTGACAGGGAGCCCTGAGACCCCCAGCCAGAGCTCTTTCATGCTCAGATATCTGACAATGGTGCTCCCTTCATAAACAGTCAACTCTGTGAAGAACCAGGGTTTATTGGAAAGTGCTGGATCTTGGCTGGTTCCCCTGCTATACCCCATCACAGCAGTGAGGTGGAAGGCAGGTAAAGGTATCTTCCCCAAATTTGGTTAAGGGCAGATGTTGTCTAAGGACCATCCTCTAACAGCCATATTCTCTCTGTAACAATCAAGTACTCTTTTCTACATGCTTTTTCTCACCAAAAATCATGTGCTAGCTGGCCTAACTCACATGGATCTATTTCCTGAAAGTTTAATTAGACCTCATGACTCCTGCATATGGTCACAGGCCTCCTTAGACAACATTGAAATCCACGTGACTCTCCTTGAGCTAATCACTCAACTCCCTCAAATTATTTGTTTTTATATTTGCCTTTTCTAGCATCAGAGGAAGTGTCAATCTGAGTCACCAAGGTATATGGGGATCTGCAGTCTTCCCAGGTAAAAACCTGTAAGCAAAGTGTGTCCCTTTTTTTAATATAGGACACCGGATGGGCCCTTCTTGTTTTCTAGGTAAACATCCTATACCATCTCCAACGAATCCTACCTCCAGCCTGTTTCCATACATATTTAGCTGTATAAACCTAGTGTTCCCAGACTCCTGCTTCACAAGAATGTAGCAGGGATTGTAGTTCAATGCTGTCTGAACAGTCAGAAGATAAGCACCACTACAAATATTTCATTGAACTCCATCTGTGCAGGATCCTGCAGGTCAAACAGAGCTTAAAACTTTTGAAATTAGAAAAGCAGGAGTAAACATGCTTTCCTCTGGCACTGCATAGCTTGTGTACTAAACCATTTCTCTGAGAACTTTATTACGTACAGCCACAATTATTGGGATTACAACAGAGGACTTAGCCAAAACCTGACTCAGGAGTAAGATCTGATTTCACTGAGTGTTGGAACAGGCTGTGGACAAGTAAATAAATGTGATGTTTTGCTCCTGGTAGCAGAGAGGTGCTATTCTATTTCAGATGTTATTCATGTTACTTTTAATGAGTCGTGGCTAACTAAATGTATTAGCCATTCACCACACTGTATACCACTAGCTACAGAAACTCAAATGCCTTTATCATATTAACACCCTTGGACTTTTGGATAGAGCTTTGAGCTTTTTTTAAGTATGAGTGAGCTAATGTTGATCATCTGTTTGAATCTGAACAAGCTACTGGGTCTTATTAAGCTTGCAAGCCTAGGGATTTTCCACAGAGAGCTTTCTCATTTATCTCCCTCTCAACTCAGAGTCCCCACTGTTATGGGCCCAGGATCCCCCTTCCACTCCTGTCAGCCAGTCTGGCCAGGCTCTTACATAGGGGATAAAAAGGGCCAGTGGAAGGCCTCAGCTGGCCTGAGGAGTCCACAGCCCCACAGTGAAGCAGTTCATAGAAACCACTTCTATTACTGTCATTCTGGAAGTTGAGACCCTTCCTTTTTCCTTCGGTAACTTTACTGTCCTAATTGTTATACTGAATTCCTGCAGTGATTGCAGCACCACTTTTGGTATTGAGCCTGCATGAACTACACTAAGAGTGTCTACTCCTTTCTGAGAGGATTTTGTTCACGTGCCATTTTCACAGGAACAGCCTGGAGGCAAATAAGGGGACAAAGAGGAGGGTAGAACAAGAAAAGCTAGTATAGCAAGGTTAATTGTTTAATCAGAGATTGCTTGAAAAGTGCCTTCTATCCCTCCTTGCCCCAAATCAGAGAGAAGGAAGTACACCCTAGAAAGGCTCAGAGGAGTTACCATCTACTCTCAACTTCCTGCAATACCACCTCAGGGCTCTGAATTCTCACAAAGGAGCAGAAAAACCCTTCTGCAAAATTCTACATCCACACTTCAGTTTCCTCCATGCCCAATGCCACCTTGCTTGGGCAGGGCAGAGGACTCCAGACTGCATAAACTGCAAAACGGAGATCAAGTGAACCTATAACATGTTGTTGAAAGCCCAGGCAAAATTAGCAGGGGAAGGGTGGTGTTACCTGCCTTCCAATAGGAAAAGCCGGTGGAAGGGTGTGGAGAACAGGCATGGATGTTTGAAGCCATCAGTGCACATCATACATGTCACTATACCATCCCTCATTTTAATATCCCATACCATACAGCTGTACAAAGACAAAACCTTTTTTTCTCCCCTTTCATTACCAGACAGCTGGGCTGCTGTCAGCTGTGTGCCAGCTGCCCAACCTGGCCAGCAATGCAAGCAGCACAGCAGCACAGTTTGAGTTCACCGTGCAGCCTGTTCCTCAGAACACCCCTGTTCACTGGGGTTATCTCCATCCCCAAGCCACCTGTCTGATCAACTGGGGGAAAGAGGGAGAGGAATTGACACTTCTGCCAAATTTATAAAAATCATCAAAATAATATAAAAAATGTAATAATTTTTTAGACTGTAGACTGACTGGACATTGGGCAACAACATTTTACCAAGACTCACACCCTAAAGGAGAGACCAGAAGACAGGGCCAGGTATGGCATCTGAAGGTCTGGGTTTGTGTGAGGAGATAAGGACTCAATTAGGCCCAAATAACTTGTACATCCTTAGGTGACTCACAAGCCAAGTCAAGATTAAGGATAATGAAATCCTCTCCTATGTTTGTCATTTGTGCAGGGAAGGAGTGGTGGACATACCACAGAAATGACTGGTTGCTACTCTTAGACAAGGGATAATAAGGGAAGACCTTGCCAAATGTTCATTTTATGTATCCCGCAGCCATCCCTCCTGCATAAAGCCTTACACTTACGTGTTACCATGCCTATACAGCTATGTCTGTAGAGCCTGCCTGAGAGTAACAGTGACATTTCAGCTAGGGAAGACAAGAAAAAGGCACATAACACTGAGCTGTTCATACTTTTGTGCAGAGCCTCAAACAGCTTGGGGGTACTTTACTGCACCTCCAAAGCCTATGGTTGTGTTTTCCTGGACACTGGTTAAAGCACCAGTACAGCTCATATGACACAAGGGACCAGGACAAGAATACCTGACTGTCCCTGCAAGCACTTGAGTGTGCTCATTTGTCTGAAGGTGTTCAGTTAGTTTTCAGACCAGACTCAATAATGTCTCAGGCTGACACACCATGTCAGGGGCTCCTGTTTTTGCAACATTTCAGGAAAGCAAAAGACCGAGATCTTACGCTGAGAGGTAAAGCTAACACAGAAGTGGCCCAGCAAACACAGTTCCTGGCAGACTTAAATTTTCCACAGTGCTACATAATACAGTACTGAAGGAACAACTGAGTTAAATAAATGAATTTATATTAGTATCTATCCAAAACAAAGGCCCATCATTCTGGAAGTGGATTAATCATCAGGAGAATAAGAAGTAAAGGCCTTATGCCAGACATATGATCAGCGTGATTTGGAGAAGCAAGATGATTAATGTCTGTTAAAGTGGAAACATACTGTAAGAATGGAATTGCCCTTGGGGAAGCCCAAGGAAATTTGGGCTTTTCTGTCTATGTTGTGAAAACAGAGCCTCAAGCTCCAAATCTAACATCCTTTTTTGTCAACAGTGGAGAAATTTTCAAAGCCAAATATCTGATACAGGGAAATTTGTTTTCTGAAATATCCCACACCTGGCAAATATGTTTAAAAAACATATACCCATGTATATATTTATGTGTATGCATACACATATACACATGCATAATGCAGCCCTAGAAGAAGAACATCTGTTAAGGGAATGTTTCAATGCTGAGAAGCAGTAGGAGCTGCAAACATATGTGTGGAGGATGTGACTTCAGTAGAACAGAGTGTAACACTGGTGGATTTCAGATTAGATTGCAGACAGAAAAAATAAGGTATTTTTCTGAGACAAAGCAGAGAACAGCAAAAGAACTCACAGTTAAAATACATTGTGAAAGAAGAATCATGCAGATATGTAAGTACATGGAAAACAGAAAAAAATTGCAACATACAGTTCACAGCAAACTAATGAAGTTCTCCCCTGTTCTCTGATTCTACAACTGCCCACTCTTTTGAAGTCTTTTGTTGCTGCGTTATTGTTCTTCCTTTTCTTTTGATGCTTTGTTTAGCAGTCTGTCTTGTAGATATATAACAGGATAAAATGAGCACACTGTACTAACAGAATGCAAAAAATTATAAACTGCCATGGCTACAAAGGGATGAATTAAAACAGGTATCAGCACAGAACATTCGATCCCAAGTTAAAAAAAAATAAATCTTAGCAATAGTCATGGCCACTGCTGTTGAATTGTTTGTATACAGGGATAAATCTGGTCACAGTGGAAGGACCAATCAGCAAAATTTACAGGTTCTGTACACTGACCTGCTTACTAGAGTGCTTCTGCTATAAATTTATGTGTTAGGTTGAACGTGCGTGTTTCAGAACAAACAAGCAGGAAAGGAGAGAATGGCTGGAGCCAAGTAATTTCTCTGCAGACACTAAGGCGCATGTATCAGAAATCAAAAGACAGTTAGGAAAGAACTGCAAGTACCCCAAGATGACCCTGAAAGTCAGGGGTCACACAGGTGTCTACAGCAGCTCAGGGCCCTGTGTGAGAAGAGCAGGGCTGCCTTGGGACAGGGGAGGCCCCAGGACCTGAAATGGGTCAGAGGTAAGCTGCAAACCAGCCACAGCCTTGAAACGGTGTATGTGAAGGCAAGAAGCTAGAATCAGACTTCTGAAGTTCTGGCTGCTGCTGTCTTCCAGACCTGTCCTTGGAAGACTCGCTTGTTTGATGCTGGTGCCTCACATGCTTCCCAAGCTCCTTGCCTCAAGACAGCTGCAGGTTCATGTCATTCTGAACGGATCTTGGCAGTCTTGGCAAAATTCAAAACACAAGTGCTGCTAATTGCACTCATTGCTACTCATAACACTCCTTGCTACCAGGCGGTACCATCCACAGAGTGGGCTTAGCAGCAGTAAGGCTGCCTGCATCTCCTAACTTCTGGGCGTGCACAGGTGGTACCCAAGCTGGGGAAGGGCTCCCTGAGCCACGGGAGCACACTAGGAGGCAATACCGCCCAACACGCGGGGCACCCTGAGCCCAAAGCCCCGTTTCCCGCCTTGCCCTGCAGGGACACCGGCACGGCCTTTGCAAACGCAGTGCTAAAGCCTCGGCCCCAGCACGCCAGACGACCCCGGCGCTGCTCGGGCTCATTCCAGAACAGCCGGGAAGCCCCTGCGGAAGCCCAGCACCCTGCGCCCCACCGCCGCCTTCCACCGCCGAGCGCGGNAGGGCAGCCCTGCGGGGGATGAGCGCCGGCAGCCGGCGTGTGGTGAACCCCGGGAGGGAGCTTCCCTGCCCGCTCGGCCAGGATGTCCCGGCTGGTGCTGCCTCCAGGGCCAGCGCGGGAGCCGTCTCTGTACCTCCGTCTCTCCATCTGGCATACGGGATTTGCGGCCGTGCCGGCAATGTGCTGGGCATTTAGAAGTTCTCCGCAGAACGGTGCTAGCCGGTTGCCCCTTTGTGCCCATTCTCTCCGGATTCTCTTTTCATTATTAAGTCCATAGCAATCTGTGGGGAGCTGGTGACCTTCCCAAAGCTAGCACTCCATTCCTTGTTGCCGTGACTTCCTTGTCTGTTTTTTGGGAGATGAGAGATTAGGTTAGAGCTCACCAATGTCGGGGTACTACCTGGAGGGTGGTCTCGGCAGGGTTTCAGAATTATTAATCGGTTTTATTTTGCTGCTGTACCAGCGCCAATGAGGAATGGCCCCACCATGCCAGGTGCTGTACAGGCATAGTGGGAAGAATGGCACGCACTCTCAAAAGATTCACATCCAAGCAGGATATGGGCAGGGGGTGGGAGAAGAGACGTGAATGCAGGAAGCATAACAAGGGGGCTTGAGCTCTGTGGAGTGATTCTCTAGGCGGGTTTTCTCAGAAGGCATTCAGCTAACCAAGTGAAGTGAAAGCAACATTGAGGGAAAAGCAAAGGAGAGGCATACAGCAGGGAGAAGAGGGACAGCAAGTCCAGAAAGGTTGGGAAGGTGGCACTGGAGAGAGGGCCAAACAGCCAGCCAAGACCACAGGGTGTGGTCCTGATTCCCTGCCGTTTGGACAGCATTCCCACTGCAGGAGACAGTTCTGCTGATGCTGTTGACCGAGCCTGTTCACTTTGCCACCTGTACAGCAGGTTTTGTGGCTGCCTGTCAGCTGTTTTATGCTACCAGGGGGTATGGTGCTCTGCATGCACGAAGGGTGTGGAAAAGGCATTGGAGAGGTGATGTCTGCCAAAATACAAGTAAAACATGTGCCTATTATGCAAAGAAGGCCTGTCCTATTTGCATCTGAATGTCTTACCATGTCAGATGGAAACACCTCTTTCTCTGAAGTGTTTCTTCACATATCCTCCCTTTCCTCTTGCCTCCCAGCCAGCTTTGACTTCAGATTTGGCTCCAGGTCTCCCTGAGATCTGGAGGAGTTGAAAACATCATCTCCTTGGATAGTCTCCAATGAAGGCTTCCGTCTACAATTCAGATTTGGGCTTTAAAGAAATGGATTTCCAGGAAGCACTGAAAATATGTCCATTTTCTTTATTTTTAAGTAAGAAATTAATTGACAGCGTTTTGTCCTCTTGTAGCAGTGTTTCCCTAAGGTGCTCCAGGTCCAAATGTGACATCACTGTGTCAGTACACCAGATGCTAAAGAGTAAACCAACTTAGGGACAGAAGTGAAAATTAGCAAAGCTCCCTGTTCATATTAAGGAAATCAAGGATGCTTATGGAAAGTATAGAACATTTGCATGTCCCCCAAGGCTTTAAATTAGAATGTTAATACACACAAACTGAACAGACTTTTTGACTTGGAAGCACTCTTCTACCAGAAGATTTCTCACCTCTGCTGCATTGCTCCTTTAGCATATCGTACTTAACAAGCCTACCTGCAGCCTGGAGAACTTTAACTAGTAAGAAGGTCGGCAGCCCACACTAGGGGAAGTAACTAAGGAAAGGAGATTCCCATCACCACTGTGCTGCTTAGGGAAAGGGGATTTTTATGGGTTATATAAAACTGAGACCAGGGCAGAGTCAGGGATCCCTGTAATTTTTTCCACAAACCAGCATGGTTTCATGTGGTAGAAGCCAGTCATAGTGATTTTCCAGCTAAGTAATTAGCTTTGAAAATACAAAATGTCCTTTTGAAAATCCTGTTCAAATTAGATGCTTTTTCTTACAATTCCATTGTGAAAGATTAAGATGGCTCATAGAACTTTGTATGAGAAAATACAGGTATGAGAGCATGCTACACACTGTCAGTATTTCATAACTTTTTCACAGATACACAAGGAGGTTTCAGAAAGCACAGGAAAAGTTAGAGGGAGAGCTTCTCACAACATGGAGTCTCACTAGCCAAATGGTAGGGATGTTCAGGCTGAGTTTCTAATAACACTGCCTCAGCAGCCCAGGCCAGTCAGAAAGTGACCTGTAACCATATGATTTTTGAGTAACCTACATCCTGACACACGGAGGGCCTTGGGGAAAATAGGCTGCTAGTTTCTCAATGGTGTATGGTCTTTCCTGGAGGGACTTGGCATAGCCTATGGACATGTGTGTTGAAGTTACAACATTTATCGGGAGAGTTGTCCTTCCTGCAAAATCAGGGACTGTTTTAGCAGTTGCTTTTACTTGTTTGTAATTCCAGACCATCTTTCATTAAAACATCCAGTACTAAATCAAAGCTTTACTAAAAGAACATGGATAGCAAATCTAGCTGAGGAAATTAGACTATCCTGAAAGTTAAGTCAGCGTAACAGCTGACTCAGATGCTTTTCACGTGACTTTTTTTTCCAGATAAGTATCAAAAAGAAGGAAGGAAAGAAGTAAATGGCCATTTACCATGTGGGGTTTTTTTCTTTCCTAAATGCCAACTACAAAGATTTGCTCTTCATCATTTACAAAGTCCTGGCTTCCTGTCCAAGTAATGCACATTTACAGGAGGTTTGTTGGTTGAAGGCTTTCTATGCACCCTTTAGAGGTAGTATCTCTTTTAAAATTGTGTGCTTGTTTTTACTTTTTCTTGAATTTTGTTTCTTGTTTGGAAAACCAAAACTGTTTCTGGAGATTGCTGGTAATGAAAATAAGGGCTATAGATACTCCCAAACAGAAAATGAGGACATTTTCTCCTTGACCCAGAATTAAAAACAAAGATGTACTTTTGTGCAATGCCTGATACAGAAGACACTGTACTTTTGACTGGCATTTGAGCCTTCCATTACATCTCTACAAGCTGCTTCAAAAGAAAAATCTGAAATTGTTTTAGGAAATTGTAATAGCCATGAAATTGTTTTAGGAAATTGTAATAGCCATGTAATAGTTTAGGATTTAAGATTGCTGTAAAAGTCATGTGATTAAAGAAGAGATTTGAATAACTCAGCTAATAATATGTAGTGTGTTACAAGCTTCCAAGACAGGAGGATTTACCCTTTGCATAGTGAACAGCTACTACTTCCTTGCCCATTTTATATTCTCTGTCTCTCAAAATTTTCTCATCTGCCTTTGAAACTGTAAACTGACTATATGCTTTGTACTGTAACCATTTTACAATCGCATTTTCTTCTTTCATCATATTTTTTGTCTTAGTGCAGTTAACAGCCAAAGTAAAAGTCCACAAACTACACAGAAAGCAAATTCTTTTAATATGCAAAAAATGTGGAAATATGTACTCATATGTTACAATATTATCATTCTTTAGTCCTGACATTAGATCTCTGCTTAACAGATTTATTTTTTTTTGTAATTATGTAGTACATTAGGACCCCTTAGAATTAGAAATTAGGAATTACCAGTGAAGACATAGTATTTCAAATATTTGTCAGACAACAGTCACATTGAAAACACAGCTGCATGCAAGTAGGATGCCATAGAGCCTCAGAAGGGATAAGAAAGATGTAAAAAAGATACTAGTTGGACAAGAAGAGCAAATAGGAACCTCCAGACCTGTTTGCAACACAGGAGGTATTTATTAATAGGGGCAAGAGGCTAGGGTTAGATGCAGTATTCCTCCTTGCCAGCCATTTAACGTTCTTTTTGATGCTGTATGTCAATTTTAAGTGGAAAAATTAGGCAGTCTTATCACTAGATGATAATTTCTGGCTCCTCCCCTTCTCCCAGCTTCTGGTCTGTTGGACTTCCTACTCCAATACAGCACAGCTCTTGCACCTTTGTTAGAGCTCACAAGCCTCCACAGATCCACATACACAGCTGCTCCTCTCTGGACAGACAACACAATCCATCCTTAGTCTCTTGCACCCAGTGAGGGGAAGACGAGTGAGGGCAGAGGGCTGCATGGTGCAGAGCAGAACACAAGATTAGAACCACAGCACCACTGGAACATGGTAATTTTGGTATCTTCCATCTTTAAAATTGTGATAATACAGTAAGAATGAAGCAGAAACAATGTAGGTTTAGCTTCCACTGAAAGCTGAACGGAGAATTAAATTGTCTTAACAACTTGCCTCTTTAAAGAAAAATAAACGACTTGTGATAAAACCCCAAAGCGACCAGAACTGAGAAAGCTTAACAGAACTTGCTTTCTGGTCTTTCACATATGAGAGCCATTTGAATCCAGATAACTTGGCTGGTTTTTCTGCATGGTTTTCTTGACCAAGTACGCATAACAAATAACTCTCCCACCTGTACCTGAGGTGAAACTGGGATCTGGTATTTGGCAAATCGACCCACTGTTCTTGACAGCTTCCAATCAAGTTGATTCATCACTGGCTTTTGTCCAAATACTCTTGAGTATGTATAGTAGCTCTATTCATTCCTGTTTGAATCTAACCCAAGGTGTTTTAAGTAAACCATGTTGACTGCTAATCAAGGGGTTTAGATGCACAGCACAGGTATCAGGACAGCAAGAGGAAGAATTCTGTCACAAGAATCACCCTGGCCTAGGCTGCCATCGTTGCTCAAGACCAACTGGTTTGAAGCCAGCTTGAGTCTGTTGTACTGTGTCATACTCTCCAGTGGATGTTTGATGTGTGTCAACAATCAGCAAATAGCAATCATATTTATTCCAGCAGGCCTGAACAGGAGTGGAGCTTCAGAAGAAACAGACAAACCATAATCTTAAGAGCTTTTAATCCAAGTAAAGAAAACAGACCCTTTTGAAGGATTAATCAGATCACACAAGCAGAGTGACATGATGACAGCAAAAAGGGGGTCAGTTCCACTATTTTATTTTTAGAGAGAGGGAGTGGGAAATAAAAGTTTTGTGGGTTTTTTCAGCTGAAATTAAGATAAAGACTCAAGCTGTTAGAGATTGAATGAACTGAAAAAAATCCTATTGAGGTTGCCAGCACTCTTTCCAGTACTTTGCATGGGTTTCAGATGGATACTATCTCACCCCCTCTACCCCTGACCAAGGAATCCCCTAGAAAGGAGGCTGTTTTTCATACTGTGCCTCTACTGCATCCTACAGGTCTAGCTAGTTACTGGAAACTGGACTCAAATTTTATAGGATATAGCCAAATACCAGACATCAGCATATGCCTTCTTTCTAATAAGAAAGAAGAGTCTGTTAATCTGTTGTAGAACATTGGCAGCTCAAGAAAATCCTGTGATATTTTTTTAGCTAATTCCTAGTTATTTGCAATGAGATTCACAACTCTGCTTGTTTTGTGGGATTTTGATGCACTGATTTTAACACAGAATCATAGAATAATTTAAGTTGGAAAACGACCATTAAGATCATCGAGTTCAGCCGTAGACCTAACACTGTGAAGCCCACCACTAAACCATGTCACTAAGCGCTGTGTCTACCCATCTTTTAAATACCTCCAGAGATAGTGACTCAACCGCTTCCCTGGGCAGCCTGTTCCAGTGCTTGGCTACCCTTTTGGTGAAGAAATTTTTCCTAATATCCAATCTACATCTCCCCTTGAACAACTCGAGGCCATTTCCTCTTTTCCTACCGCTTGTTACTTGGGAAAAGAGACCAACACCCACCTTGTTACAACTTCCTTTTCAGGTAGTTGTAGAGAGAGAACATTAAGGTCTTCCCTCAGCCTCCTTTTCTCCAGGCTAAACAACCCCAATTCCCTCAGCTGCTCCTCTTAAGACAGCTAGCTCCTTTCACCAGCTTCATTGCTCTTCCTTGGAAACATACTGTCCCCAAGACAGGGAACAAATTTTCACATAGTTTTGGATTTCCTCTCCCTTGGCTGGGAATTCTGTGCCTAACAATCTTACCTACATGCAGGTCCTCTTTTTGTGTTAGCATAGGAAACTCGGCTAAGATGTGAGAGGTCTGTGTTGTGGTGAAGAGAAAATAAAACCCCAGATTTCCTTTTGCATAGCATGTATGTCATTGTCTTATCCTCCATCTCTTCCCTTTCCCTGAAACATCAGACATAAGCTGCAAAGTTTTCACTTTCTTACACTCAGCGACTGGTTTTGTCACCAATAAAATGGATGTAAATGAAGAGTTAAGGGAAGAAGTAATTAAAGCTCCACCTCATGTAGATGTTGATTTGAAAAGACATATTCCTTTGCTTTCAGGAGGGAAGAAGTAACAACGGTGCTTAGCTCTAGTGCTACTTATTGACTCTATCTTTTCCACAGTTTCCAACTCCTGGACACAGTCATGCACTGAGAAATTCCTTGCCAGATCACAGTTTAGCACCTTTCACCTCTTTCAGGGTGGGTTTCTAAAGAGTATGATCTTCGAGCCAGCTGCAAACCAAACCAGATGATCTTGGTCCTTCTTTTCAAATGTTGAGCAGAATCACCTCTCTAGAAGGAAGTAAGCTCCTCATCTCCAGCATTTCCCAACACTTTGTGTATTAATGTCCATTTAGTCCCTGCAGGGCTGTTGCCATTTTTGCATAGCTTTTTGATGAGGAGAGGGTCAAGGGATTAATGTGAACACTGAGACCCAGCTCCTCTAATGAGCCCCAGTACTGCCTCAGGGCTTGGCAAGGACAGGAGGCCATCTTCACTGTGTCATTAGTGATTTTGACCAGCAAAGGGTAAGGCTGACTGGAGTAGACAGATTATAGCCTGAGGATTCTCCTCCCATCTCATCTTTCTGGATAGCATTTGTTTCTCTGCTGGAGAGATTTGGGGCAGGGCTCACTCAGTAATACAAGATAAATTTCATCCTATTTATGTAATATGTGAGGTCTGTGAGGGAGAAGTACCCCAAAGGAGCATAAACTTTCCCCCTTCTGCAGCTTGTGCTGCAAGATGCTGAAACACCATTAGAACATTTCTGGAAAAACACACCAAGAGACGCACTGATGGCTATTGTAAGAATAATTAACTCTCAATGCAGTTGCTTCTAGCTGCATAAGTACTAGTATAATTCCAAATTCGTAAATACATACACACTTTCATACACTCATGCTTAAATACGACTCAGGCTCTTCCTCAGCATTTTGTTTTGGTGAAACAGTGGTAGATATACTGGTGAGCTTATCATAACCCAAAAGCATTTACAGGGAACAATTCAAACTTACTTATAATGACATTTCCAGAATGCACATAGGTTCTTAAGCAATGTGCAGTATGCACAAAGAAAATCTAGTGATGCAAATAACAATGAAAGCATAAGTGGGACATGAACTGAACCTAAGGTGCCTTACAGTTGCCATTGCTACCTCTGGTCAGTATTTCAAGCTAAGATCCCCAGTAATTTGAGAAGTGGGCGTGCTGCAATGTTCTCAAAACACTGAGGCTTTGAGGAGCTATGACTCATGGGACCGCAGCTGTCTGAGGACTTTATGAATGTCACCAAAAGATGTTCTGTCTTGGGAAACAGTCAGTTCAGAATTTTAAATTCCCTACGGCAAGTCTTAAAGGTTTTTTACTTTACTTTTTAAATTACATTTCCATAATTCCTATTTAAGATTTTTTTTTAGTTGAAGACTTCCGTGATTGTTCCTCAAAGCCTTCCTAAACAAATATTTGTAACTGCTAGAAAAGTCAACTTTTTCTCCCTAGTAAAGGACGGGAATGCAACCATTCCAATTCTTTGCATCTACTTTCTTTTAGGTATGTCAAGCACAGGAACGTCTATTAAGGCTATTTTTTTTGAGAAGTAGAGGGCGAAAGGAGGGATTTGAGACACCTCAGATGTTATATGGATGAACAAAGATACAATTCAGACTGAAAAACTATGTCAGAGTGCAGGTACCAAACAGCTGAGTGTAAGACAGGCTTGATCAGATGGATGGCCCTACCACATTAGACTGTCAGGTTTCAGCCACACAGATACCAGATCTATCAGAGAGAGAAAAATCGGTGATTTCTTCTCATTTTACTAGGATTGTGACACTAGCTACCAAATCGTTTTATTTAGGTGCTTCCATAGCAAAATATAGTGGGCATGCTGTTGTTACACATGGTGCCTAGGGTATTGAACCAGGATCCAAGTCATAAGTAATCTAGTAAGAGACTACTTCGACCCCAAAACACAGCCAGGGTGAAGAAACAAGACGCATCTCTTTTACAATCAACTGACACACACAGATTGATCAGCAATACTTGACGGCTCATTTAACAGCTTTCTTGATCATGTCACGTGCCAACTAACAGGATTTAAGGAAATGCAGGCATTCTTGGCTGAATTAGCACCAAAGTTACAGAACTCTGCGGCACACCCAGAAACTCCTCATGAGCTACTGGCAGGTGCTCTAACCGTGGAGGGCTATACCGTAGTTCCTCATAGCCTGCAAGTTCAAGCAACCTTTTTATTCTTCCATGCATTGGTGTGGGCTGCTTCTGTCCTCACTTTGCATCTCTCGCAGGCAACCTCACCCTTCCTAGTTTTTGGTCAGCCCTCATTTTAAAAGCTCTTAACATGATGGTGGTGCCCACTGAAGCCATCAGATCATTCAGCAGTTTTAAATGGATGGCTCTGACACATATTGCATCAGGTTATTCCGTATGTAAACCGACAGCAAGAGGCTGTCCCGACGCAAGGATGCGGTTCCTCATTATGGAGGCAAACCCGCACGGAACCCTACAAGCACCACCACGGGCAGCCCCCGCGCTCGGCGGCGGGCAGATGTCCAGCTGGACGCTGCTCACGGCCCCTGCCCCCCCCGCCCCGAAGACGCCGGCGGCAGCAGGAGCGCGGTGCCAGGCCAGGAGAGAAGGCCGCAGCCCCGCAGACGACCCGCCCGCCGCCGTCCCGAGGCAGGCCCGCTCNAGCAGGGGGTTGTCTGCGCACGCCGGCCTGGCCTGGGCAGGAGGGGTTGCCGCGCAGAGGCCTGCGTTCGTCGTGTACGCTGGGCCGCGCAGCGGGAACGGCACGTCGCAGGCGTGGAGGAAGGGCGGTACGGAAGGGCAGCCCCCGCCGTTGGGCAGTAAATGCGCCTATATGGTGCCGAGGTGGTGGCCCCGCGTACGCGCGAGGAAGGGGGGCAGCGAAGAGGTTGATTCCGTTCGCGGGGGGGAAATGGTGGGAAGGGTTTCCCGCCTCAGCACGGGGTAACGTGTGCCCAGGGCGGCAGAAGGAACGAGTACGTGGGGTGATACTGGGAGTGCTTTTTCCCTTCGCGCAGATGTGTTCGAGGGGGTTGTGGAAAGGCTTTTGCGTAGGGTCACCTGCATTGGGCTGCAGGAGCAGGCCCCGGGCGTGTGTGCATACAGGTGACGTGGAAGCAATGGCACCGCGCATAAGGAAGGCTGGCAAGAGTACATGCACTACAGTGCGGTGCGGGAAGAGTCTTGGGCAGAATAACCTATGTGTGTACCACACAGCGAAGCAAGTGGGAAGATCGAATTACTCTGCCAGCACACTGGCATGTACAGAGCGTAGGGATTGTGAAAAGGAGTATTCCAGGCTCTTTGATTTTTAAAATCATCACTTTAGAAATGTGAATGTAGACTACACAGGTGGTATCATTTGCTTGTGAAACACTGGTAAAGGGGTAACTCCACTTGAGACCACTAGCAGAAATAGTTGCTACTTGGTTGCTGTAAGATCTGGCCCAGAATTCTCCAGTCTTAAGAAGTCCTTGAACCTCTGATAGTCTAAAAGCCTTAAGATGGAATACGGAAGAGCAGTAGACCAAAACAAGTAGAGATTCACTATTTCAAGTAGTCCTTCATGGAGCACTGTTTTATTTCTTCTCCTTTCTGCTGAAGATTACTAGTCCCAGCAAGGAGGAAAAGGTAAACCTTGGAACAGGAAGATTCCGGACTAGAGAACGCTGTGTAGATCAAACTAGTATATCGTCAAACACCTAGAAACGAAGAGGCAACTGTTAGTGATTAATTATTTAAAAGAATTTCAGTGAACATCTCTGGAAAGAAATTATTAGCCTGCAAAACCTGTTAATAAATTCTAAAATCATAGTGGCAACAAACTTAAAATTATATAGCTGGGACATGACAGCTCTGTTTGAAGGAATATACTGTTAATGGTTGAAGAGGCTTTGTCATTACTTGTTGACAGTGAATAGTAATACACTGAAAATACAGAATTATTTTTGCATTTAAAGTCTCAGAATTGGTCAAAGTCAGGATAGGATTCTGTCTGTTTCTAAGCTGTGCTGTAGAAATACATCATGTTTCTTTAGCATCATCATCCAGCTTAACCTGAAAAACAATAAACTGGTTTAACTAGTGGTAAATTTCCCCGTGTAGTTAATACTTAACATTGGATTGTTGTCAGTCCTTTTGCTGGGGCACATGTTTTGCTTCTTCAGAAAAACAATTGTTAAAACTGACAGCAATGGAAAAACTGTGTCTGCACCAAGGCCTGTGTGTGGCTTACTTGCAACTTTTTGAAACTATTGTGTTACAGAGGTTTTTAGGCAGTCCTAAAAATAATTGTGCTTGAGGGCTTACTGAAACCTAATGTTAATTAGTTGAAATGCACAAATAGCATGAATTGCTTTTGATTCTGGTGAGTTCATATGCCTTTGAAGTATCTCCACATTTACTTCCGAAATTATTTCAAGAGACCGTTATTGCAGCCAATAGCAACTGTAATTAAATGTGGTATGTGTGGCCAGAAAGATGCGTGATCTAGCAATTCAGTTCTGGTAGACCTGTAGTTACGGGACTAAAAATCCGTGAGATTTTGTTCCTTTTTTTGCAACTTACAGACTTAGTATTTTAGGAGATGGTATTTTCTGGATTTGGATTGAAGGGTTCTAGAATTTCAGACTGCTTGAAGATCAAAGAGGACAGAAAAGCATTCTGCTTCTTAAAAGCCTGCTTTGTATAAATGAAAAGATAACTGCTTTGTCAGGGGGGAAGTGATGGTTCTTAGCTCAGGCAGGTAACTTGGAGTAAGCAGACTTTGGGTAAGCTCACTTTTGTCACTAACTTACTCTGCACTCTTTTCCTTTGGCTTCTCAGTTTATATAGATTAAAATATGTATGCAGCAGTGGCTGACTTGAAGAATCTTGTGAGAGGTTTGCTTTTAACTATACTACCATTATTAATGCAGCTTCAAGGACAAGCTTTTAGGGATCCCAGAAGTGGCCTTCACATCTTGAACATGATTTTATTTGAATTAGTAGTATTTTTTACACATGCAATGACAGCAACCATCTCCAAAAAGAGCTTGTTTTAGAAATGAGAAAGCGGTGGTTCTGTTAGATCTGAATCTAGCTAAATATGGTTTCAGGTTTCACTCAGTGATACAGGATAACATGCTCTCCAACCTACCTGTATATAGTATCTAAAATCCTGCAAAGTACTCTTTCTATATTTTCAACATGAGGTACTGAATTTCTTACATACATTTAAAATTTTCAAGCCTGTTGGACAAAAAGAAAGAACATTAAATTAAAATAGCCATCGTGTATGCACATAACTACAGAAGTTTAGCACAACGAAATAATTAATTTGATTGAAGGATTATCATCTGACCCTTGGAAAGTGTAAAACAATGATTAACATAAATTCAAATGAAGGGGCTCAATATAAATTAAATAATATCTATTACTTTATGGCTGAATCCATAGAACTTGGCTTAATTTGTCATGATAGTAATCAAATGCTGAAATTCTGTGCTTTGTCTATTTTACTGAAGTTAGCTTGCGTAGCCATAGCTGCTTTGCTTGAGTACATGAGAAATGCCATTTTTTATGGCTTAGTCATGGCAGCCACCTTTGTTTTTTGCCACTTCAGTTTCATTCTGAAAGGTAGTGTAAAGTACTCTGTCAGGAATCATGGTTGTTGGAGTTAAACTAGAAAAAACATCACAGCCAGTCATAGTTTTGCAGAGCCCTAGTGGATTGCAAGTGGAGACTAGAAATGTCTTACCTTTGACAACTTTGGATAGGTTGCTGATCACCCTAACATGACTATTATACCAAAAACATTGTTTCATTATGTGTGATAAAACCTAAACTAATCTGTGTTAAAAACAGGGAAATCTTTGAAAATTCAACAACTTTTCGTAAGTTTCATAAGAGTGGGATGTCACAATAGCCTTTCTTTTAAAAATTTACTGAAAAAAGATTATATGTAATATAAAAGAAGCATGCAATTGGATATCAATATTGTCATGCTTGCATAGCAGCTTCTCAGAAGTGTCTTCCTTAGCTGTCAAAACCAGCAGAGAGATTGATACTGCTCTGTCTGAGTCAGATGAAGAATCCTTGTGTATCAATCTGGAAAAAAGTTTACTTGCCATGAAACTGCAGTAAAAATCTGACATAATGTTAGATTTCATACTGAAAGTATGGTAATTACTTAAAATCCAGTTATTTTCAGGAGGAGGACAACAAAAAAAAATTAAAAATAACTGGTCTGATACCCTCTGCTACCAGCTGAGTAGTTTCTGTTTGGAGGGAGAGGAAATTTGGGTTATTTTGGGGGAGTTACTGCTGTATCTTTTTTTAATGGGCTTTTCTTTTTTCTCTGAAATGTTTTTGCTGATTGCTAAATGAAAGAAAAACACCCACAAAAAAAACAGCAAGGCAAAATGGTAAACAGAGGATGGGTAAACATTAAAAATGATTACATAGTTTAATCAACTACTAAACAAGCTGTAAAATTGGAGAAATCATCTTGTTGCAGTAACTGTTGATGTTGCTTCTAAAAAAACTGCATAGCTGTTGCATTTCAATTGTCAGAACCCCTTTTTTTTTCCCAATAGACTCCAGATTGCCTAATGATAATCATCATCCTTATTTGCTACTTGTTTCCAAAAATTATTCTTATTATAACCTAATACTGTATTATTGAATCTCTCGATGCACTTTGGCCTGCAAAATAGTATGGAAGGGTTTAGTAGTCAATGTTTAACTCACTTTACCTCACCGAAGTGTGTTTAACAGATACGTAAACTGACTTGGGCAAAAACTTTCTCTTCTTGTTTACAGAGTCCGTCAGTGGATAGATATTTTAGCAGTTCGTTCCATTGTGTGGTTTTGGAATACAAGATTTTTTTCTTTTATTTACCAAGGCATCAGTAATGTTTCCACTTATACAGAAGTTTCCATCTGAACAGGAAAAAGTAATTTTACTGTTTAATTACAGTTGAACTTCATAATACTTAAATATTGTTTATATAGAATTTTTATATATTATTTATAGAAATAGAGGTGTTAAAATTAAGTGAGTTTTAACTGAAAGAAAAGTAAACCTGTCCTTTTTTAAAATATTGATACGTACTGTAAGGTATCAGTTGTGTGTTATCAATGCATGAACTAGTATGTGTCCACAATTCTGGGCTGCACTTATGTATGCTGTGCATGAAGTGCCTTACTGTAAAGATTATTAC